>JABUQX010028046.1:22500-70000 GCA_015478945.1 Trachelipus rathkii
TACAATATCTAACTCTAATATAACATACTTTTATTAAAATTAAAAATGTGAACGATCATTAAAATAAATACGAATAAATTAAATAAGAATGTAAATATTAGAAATAATCATAATAATATAACTATATAAATTGATATATTATTTAATTACAATACTCTTTTTATAATAATTAGGATCTTTCACATATACTATATAAATGATATTATAATCGATAACAATAACTTGAAATTTTATCATAAGATACAAAAAAATATCTAATTATCAAATTAAATCATAACAATAAAATTAAGGATTCAAATCGGGAAATGATACAGGTAACGTAAAACACAATGGGTCGGTTCATCCAGGGTCAATAACAAATTCTTGGATATAGCTAATTATAACAATTAAATATAATTAATAAAATTAGCAATTAATGAAATATATTAGTAAAGACACTATCAATATTACTCATAGCTCTAATTAATACTAAACTAATGAATTAAATATTGATTAATTGAGAATAATATATATAAAATATAATATATAAAATATAATATAATAATATTAATAATATATAATAAATAATTAAAAGTAATAAAAATAAAAATATTCAAAATTTATTAATATTTAAATAAAATATAGTATTATTTAAATAACTACAAGATAACTAAGTCAATAGAAAATTTAAATTCAGTAATTAATAATATTAGATAATATAATATTATATTATATGAAAAATATATATTACAATATATATTTAATAAATATAATATATAATAATATTAAATATTAAGCATATAATAAAAAAATATTAAAGTGATAATAAATAATAATGTATAATAATATTCACTATATATATAATGATAAATTAATAAATATAATAATTAATATAATATATTAATAATATAATAATTAAATATAATTATAATTATTATAATAATATAATAATAAGTAATTAAATAATTAATATATAGTAATAATTTTAATTAAATTCAATATAATACATTAAGAATATAAATATAATAATAAATATATATCAATAATATATAGTAAACCATAAATAATATTATAATAAATATTATAATATTATTATTATAAACGTCATGATAGGAAAACTTAATTTTGATTTAATAATTAATAAAAATTGATTAAATTTTTAATTAAATAAAATAATAATTTAATATTACATATAAATAATTAATATAATTTTTAAATAATATTAAAAATTATATTTAATAATAATATATATATAAATTAAATTTTTAATAATAAAAAAATAATTTTATAAAATAATTATAATACATAAATAAAAACAATTTTCTATTAATGCAAGAAGTTTTAATAAAATAAGAATGTAATATTAATTATAAATATATAAATAAAAATATATTAAATTATATGATAAAAATGCCCCTTAATTATATAATAATATAAATAATATAAATATAATATAATAATTAATAAAATAAATAATAATTAATTAATAAAATAAGTAATATATAATAAAATAATATATTAAAAATAGTTAATTAATAGTATCTTAAAATTTAACATTTTAATAATACATAATATATCTAATAATAATAATAATAATAATAATAATATGTTAAAAAATAATCTTCAATAATTATACAAATAATAAATATTTAATAAATATAATATGATTAATAATTAATTAATTAAATGAATTGTTTAATAATAGAAAAAATATAATTCTATTGAGATTTTAAGTTAAAATTATATATAATATATATATATATATATTTATATATGATATACATATATGTACTATATATATTATATATTATATAATATATATATATATATATATAAATAATATACATAATAATATAAATAATTAAATAATAAGTAAATAAATAATAATCAAATTAATTAATATTATATAATAAAAATGAATATTAATTTTTTTTGATTTTTTTATTATAAATGATTATAAAATTAATAATAATAAATTTAAATTAATATATATAGAAATTAATTATTATATTATAATATTATAATAATTAAAATAAATAAATTAAAATTTAATAATTATAAATATAATTAAAATATTAATAAAGTTTTATATAATAATTCATGATTTACATTAATTTTATAATTAATATTCAATATAATTATAATATATAATTAATGTGTATTATTATATATCTATAATGATATAATTATTGCTCTAATTAGAAATTATTAATTAAAATTTAATAATATGAAATTAAAATAGTTATAATAATATATAAAATAATAATTAATAATAATAAATAATAATATATAATAATAAATATAAAATATATAAATATATAATATAATAATAATAATAAATAATTAATAATTAATAATAATAATAAGGAATATATATATATAAATAAATAAACTTTAACTATTGATCGGGTTTTAAAAATCATATTATAAGATAATGTAGATATAATATATATATATATATTAATTAACTAATATATATATATATAAATATATATATTATATTATATTAATAATATAATAATTAATATTAAAAATAAGTTAAAATTATATATATATATATTCATCATTATTCCATACTCTTCTCTCTCTCTTTCTTTATCTCTCTCATTCTTCTACTTCTCTCTTCTATCTCTCTCTCTCTCATCTCTCTCTCTCTCTACTTCTCTCTACTCTCTCTCTCTACTCTTGCTCTCTCTCTCTCTCTTACTCTCTCTCTCTCATTTACTCTCTCTCTCTCATCTTCTCTCTCTCTCTCTCTACTCTTCACTCCGGTACCATCTCTACTCTCTTCCAGTCATTCCGGTTTTGATATATTTATTCTCTCTTCTTGTTTATTATGACATCCAATCCGTCCGAAGTCTAATCAAATATAGAATATTATAAATTGTGTAATTACATAGTCCAAGTTAAATAATACTCAAATTATCTTTTAAGACTGACTATTTCACATAATTGAAGCAGTTTATAAGTATATTATTAATAATTTTAATGAAGATTATTTAATAATTTAAATTATTATTAAATTTAATTATTCAATATTAATATTATAATAATTAATAATATTATTAATCTTAATAATTAATATAAAATTTAAAATATTATTAATTATAATAAATAAAATAATAATAAATCATATTATAATAATAGTTATCATAATATTAATTAGTTAAATTAATTAATAAATTTATATATATTATTATAATATAATCAAATAATTTTATTATAATTTAGTTATTAATAATTATTACATTAAATAATATATATAGAATATACTAGTTATTATATTTAATTATTGAATTTAATTATTTATTAATTAAATTATTATAATTAAATTAATATAATATAATAATAATTTAATAAATAAATTATATATAATATATAATTATATTTATATCATTATTATTATTAATATATTATTTATTAATATATATATATTAATAATTTATTAATTAATTAATTAGTATCATATAAAATAAATTATTATTTTATATTCACTTAATTAAATATATATATTATTTATTAAATATATTTATTATATATATTATTTATTAATTTATATTATATAGTAAAATTATTATATTATATATTTAAATATATATATTGTTGTTAAGATTTAATTATTTATTATAGATTTTATATATTATATATATGTATTTTCATTATATCATGTTTCTTTAAGCATGAGTATATTAATCTTTGCTAATGATTAAAACTATGTGCCAAGCTTTGAGTTTCTTATAGATTAAAGAAAGAAATGTATAATCTCAGAAAATTCATTATTCAAAGAAAGATCGAGTTTCACAATGACAAGGTTTAATACAAAGAATTGACGATTTTTTGTTAAGAATAAAGCTTTTCGAATTTTATATTAGATATTATATTTGATACTAATTCGGGAATCCTAACTGGGGATCATAATCAAAAGTAATATATAGAATTAAATATAATATTATAATATTAATTAAATTAATTTAGAATATTATAAAATAAATTCTTCATTTAAAATTATATAATATAAATTATATATAAAATATTTATATATATAATTATCTATGTATAAATATTAATAATATATTAAATTAAATATAATTATATATTAATATATATATATATATAATATAATATAATATATTATATATATAAATTATTATATTATATATAGTATATATATATTTAAATAATATATATTATATTAATATATATTATATATTAATTAGTTATAATAATATATATTATAATATTTATAATATATAATAATTATATATATTATTATATATTTAAATTATATTATTTAAAATATTATATATAATAAATATATATTATAATTAATATAATGATATTTAAATTAAATATTATAATAGTTAGATAAAGTCATTAGATAAGTAATAGAAATATAAATATATAATAGTATTAAAGTATAAAATAGTTAACCAGAGCTACCATTTATATAGTTTATGTATATATATAATATAAATATAATATTAATATAAATGTATTATATATTATATAATTATATTGAATTATTATAAATAATTATATTATATATAATAATTAATAATTTATAATTTATAATATAATTATATTAAAATATAATATATATTAATTAATTATATTAAATTAAATTATCTATATTATCTATATATATATATTAATAATATATAATATATATATATAATAATAATATAATAATATATAATATATAAATATATATAATAATATAAATATAATATAATAATTAATATTATTAAATATTAATAATAATTTAATTAATATATAATCTTATAATTAATAATTTAATATAATATATATTTACTAAAATAAATAATATATAATATATATAATAATAATTAATATAATATAATAATGTATATAATATATATAATATATAAATATATATAAAATAAATATTAATATATAAATAAATAATAATAATAAATAATAAATAATAATATAATTAATATATATATAAGATATATATTATAATATTAAATATATATATATATGATATATATTAATATAAATATTATAAATTATATATATAAATAATATATATATAAATTATTATAATATAATTAGTAAATATAATAACATTATATGAATTAATAATAAATTAATAATAATAAATATTTTCCTTTTATTCTCTATATCATAGATAATATATTTTATTACTTATCAATAAAATAATAAATTAATAATATAATATATAATTAATAGTTAATAGAATAATATAATAGTTATTATATAAATTATATAGATAAATTAATGAAGTAAAAGTTAATGGAAATATATATATACAAGTTATATATTATTTATATAAAAAATACATATATTATGATTATTATTAATAATTATTAAATATATTATATATATATAATATAATATATATCAATATTAATATATAATAATAATATATTATATATTATATATATAATAAATGGAAATTAAGAAAAATATGTGCTAAGTCAAGTTTTCCTATTATAATTTCTCTTCCAGAAGTCCAAATCGAAACCTCTCCTATAAGATTTTCTCTCTGTCAATTCATCACACACCTATCAATTCTTATGATAACGATTCTATCCTTCATTATTCCTTTTAATTAGAATGGTGTCCCACCTAACAGCAAATAATTACCGATGTTAAGAGTTTGATTTTGGAGCAATTAAACTCTGATCTATAGCGTTATATCTAAAAATAGGCAAAGAAAATTTAGTTGTTTTCAATACCACAAAAACTCAGTTTGTACTCTACAAAATTTTTCACACAAATAATAAAAACCTCTTCGAAAATAAATAATTAAAACAAGTGGTGGCTGACGTCTCGAACCGGTGGAGTGCGGTTCCAAAAATGATTAGTGGCGCGGTTCATCATTTCGGTGAGGTATGGTGTGGAAACTTTGGGAGTTCGGCATCCCTAATTCAAAAATTTATTTGTCTTCGAAGGATTACGTGGTTAATCTTTTTAAACAAGCTTCTGAAGAGGCAGTTAAAGTTTGAAACACTCTTCTTCAATCGATTATCAATAGAACTTTTTAAAATTAGGATATTTGAAACACGTCGTCCTTTAATTTAGAACCTATTCCTGATTTTTCTCCCTACTCTATATAACTTCTTTTTAGTAAAATAAATGTGACGTCATAAAAATAAATGAATAATAGAGTAAATAGGAATAATTTTATTTCTCACTTTTTGATCTTCACTCTTTTAGACTTCGTCCCTTTGAAAATTTATCAAAGACAAAAAATCTTTTTTCAAATTAAACAAAATTAATCATTTCGCAACATCAGATACAACCTTTTTCATCAGCATCAATTAATCACACACACTCATATATATATATTATATATAATAGATATATTATATTATACATATAATATATATATATATACACTATATATTATAATATATATAATATAATATATTAATATATTATATAGTATAATTATATATATGCCCTCTACCCACCTACCACCCTACCCAACCTATACCCCTCTACCTCTACCCATATACCCTCATACCACTATCACCTACCTCCCTCACCCCCTACTCACTCACCTGTCCATACCCCCTACCCCCTCCCTCTCCTATACCCCCCTCACTATACCCCTACTCCCCTATCTACTACCTCAGAGCCCCCCCCTACCTACCCATACTACACCCTATATACATCCACCCTACCACTATCAATAAACAAACCTACCCTCCGCCAACCCCACCACCTCACCCCCATAATATATAGTATATAGCTAATATATATATATATATTATAATAATATATATATATAATACAGATATATTATAATTATGATAGGTGTATAGTAGGATATTAGGTATAGTAGGATATAGTAGTACGGTAGGAGTATAGTGAGTATAGGGTTCCTTGAATGTAGACCAGGGGCGATAAAAAAAGGATTTGAGAGTCGGAGTTGGTTGCTAAATGAGGCTGTCACAATTATATCAGAGGAATTTTTAAAGTAAAAATATATTTGAGTGATTGATGATAAGAGAATATAATTTTGGAGCGTGAATATGGGTATTATTATTTTTTTGTGTATTTTTCTTTTATTTCTATTCTTCGTTTATTCGATGCAAATGTTAGTATTCTAAGTGTCCACAATTTGGTAGGATGCCATACCTCAGAATTATTGTTCATTCGCACCGGCAATATTTACAATCCTCTCCTAATGTTCCATTAAAAAAAAGAAATGTAATAAATCTTAATCTACAAGGACAGTAAGTCTATAGTAATATATATATATATTACAACTTATATATATATATATATATACTATATATAGTATATATATAACTAGTATAGGCTCCTTGATATATATACTATACCTATATATACTACCATAATAAATATATAATATATATATATATAAGAATATATATATATTTATATATATAAATTCATCAATATCCAAAGTTCATGCAGTATATATATATATAATATATATATAATAATATTAATATATAATATATAATATATAAATATATATATATACTATATATAATGATCTGTTTAATACTACAAAATGCTCAGTAGTTGGTTTATATTTGATGATAAAGTCCCTCAAGGGATAATCATCAATATAATATAAATATATATATATATAATATAACTATAATATAAATATATATATACTATATATATGATATATATATATATAATACTAGTATATATAGTATATATATATATATATTATTTATAATAATAATTATATATATATATATTATTATATATATATATATATATATATATATATATATAATATTTATATATATATATAATATTAATAAATATAATATATTAGATATATGATATATATATATATAATTATAATAATAGTATAAAATATATATATATATATATATATATATAGTTTATATTTTATATTATATATATATAATAGATATATATATTATATATATATATATATATATATATATATATATATATAATATATATATGTACTATATAATATATAATAATAATATATATTATATATAATATATAATATATATATATATAATATATAATATATATATATATTATATTATATAATTATATACTATAATATATATATATATATTTTCAGGGATGTATCTAATAAGCTGGAAACACCATTTGCATTACCATATTTCTTCATTTTAAAAAAAAGAAAATTAAATAATAAATTTATCTAAATTTATTTAAATTTATATAAAAATGAAAAAAAAGCATTTTGCATCATAAATTTAAAGAAAAGCAACTACAATAAAATAGCTATATATAAAATAAAACTCTTAAGAAAATAGACTTCTACTCTGATCTTACAAGTAAAATTCTATGCTACGGACGACGACTACGTCATATTTTGCTATAATATTAAAGAGACGAGATTCGTCATGTCCTACCTTCCCTTGCAATCAAAATATGGAAACTTTCCTCCTTATTATAAATTTGTACGAAATGTATGAAAAGTACAAGAAGTCCTCGCAGTGGCAGTTTAAATTTTCTTAAGCTTAAGTTATGAATATAATTTATGAAACGTGTCAATGTTATCAATTGATTAATTAAAAATAATGAGAAAACAGGGAGAATCAATACATTTTATATTCCAAAAAAATAAAAGCTTCATGAAAACTTTTTCATAAAACAAACAGCTTATTTTAAAAACGTCTTCGGTAGCCTAAGAAACATGATTCATTTAGAATTACTTTAAAAATTAAGTCTCTTTTTTGTAAAGGATTACGCAAACTAGATCAAGCTTGGAGTTAAGTTCTTATAAATTACAGATAAAGGAAACAGTATTTATTCGTGATTACAGAAAGTATATTTTCATACAAATTAAATGGAACGATTTTAATTATTAAAATAAGTTTTCGACGTTTTCATTAGCTATATATACTAATAATAATAGTTTAATAAATATATATATATAATATACTATTATATATATTATTATAGATAATATATAAGTATGTATATATATGTTATATATATATATAAATATATATATATTATATATATATATATACTATATAATATATATATATATTATATATATATATAATATATAATATAATGTATATTATAATATATATTATATGATATATATAATATATATATGTATATAGTATATATATTAACTCTGCCCTTACCAAGGTGTACTTCTCAAGGTTACGCCCAGTGATATATATAATAGTACTACTATATATATATTATAATATATATAATATATATAATATATATAAGATATATAATATAGATATATATATTACTTATAATAGATAATATTATATAATATATATATTAAATGATACCATATTTATGATATATAATATATTATTTATTTATATATAATTATATAATCATTACTGTATATATAGATATATTTATATTTATTAAATATATATTATATATTAATATTATATATTATCATAAATATTATTAAGTATACACTATATTATATTTATTTATTTATTATATTATATATAGTATATATCATTTATTATATATATATATATTCACTACACTTACCTATATAATTTATTATATCAGGTAGGGTGAGTAGTAGGGTAAGTAGGTAGTAGTGAGGTAGGTACGGAGGGGTAGGAGGGAGTATAGTATGTACTATATATTAGGTATAATATGATATATACTATATATATAGTAGGTATGGGTATATATATAGTATGGTGAGGGGTAGGTATGGTAGTAGGGTATGAGTAGGTATATAGGGTGAGTAGGGTATGATGATAGGAGTGAGGGTAGGCTACGTAGTAGTAGAGTAGAGTATATAGTAATATAGATATAGGATATAAATATATATATAGAACTGATCACAACCAATGCAGGATTAATAGTATGAGTACTACACAGTAATATATAATATATATATACGTAGTATACGGAAAACTATACAATATAATACACTATACGATTAATCAGTATAAAATATAAATTTAAAGATATTATAATAGTATACTATATATTAAATAATACATATATAATAGTAGTATATAGGGGCGTAGGTTATGATAGTAGTAGGTAACGAGCCTTATATAAATATCTAGCGTAGTAGTACTGAGGAATATATAATGATACATAATATATACCATATATATATAGCTATATATGCGAGTCAGTAGTACATTTTCACCCGAAATGGGATGCTTAATATAAAATGTATCTACTTTTCCCACTTTAAAAGTTTTTTTTTTAACCAATCAAGCATAATAATAAAATGTGCCAGCCGCTTCCAAATGGTGTTAATACAAGAATGCAATTAAAGAGAATAATTAAAGTTTCAAATCCATAAGCACTATCAGTAATCTCAACATAAACCTTACTAACATTATCATATAAACCTTCACTTAATGTAATTACATTTTTAGTATTCATAATATTCATCTCACTAAAAAAAAAAAAAACACGCATACATGGCATAAGTAGCTATACTGTAAGAAAGAACACAAGTTTATCCTAACCACAAACCACAAAACTGATAAGGATGCGATAAGAATAGAGAGACTTCAAAGAGTGCCGTGAATGTTAAAAGTCATATGTTCTATTCCATATATAAGCTATATTGATAGAGGCTATTATATATAGGCTATATAATTATAAGCTATATGATATAGCTAGTACTATATCTAGCTCTAGCACTGACCGAACTATATCTGTTAGAACTACACCAGGTCCTTAGCGTTCTATTCTAGGTATTGGGCCGGTCACCGATCGATTGGGATGTACATTAGAAGTGCTAGGAATGCTTGCCCTTCGATGATTATTACCCTACCCCCCCTTTTCTGGCCTTTCTAGCAGTACATTGCGCCTACGTTCAATGAGACACATCCGCCAATTTGGTGTCTATTCCATGTTGGCCGATGAAACTTAGTGTATATTAGAATGTGTTAGGTTGGTTCCTTCTACGAGTAGTACCCCACCCCCCTTTCTAGCCTTTCTAACACAGCTGTGCATAACATTTTTATTCTTGGGAGACTATAAGCCGCAGCTCGTTGAATCGAGTATGTTTTGAGGTATGCGAGTCGATTGCCACATATTGCCGGAGCGTGGCGTTACAAACCGTGCGTTTTTAGGAACGCATAACAATTGCGTTAATTTCATAGGATGGCGACCCTCGTCAAAAACCTTATCATGACGGTGTCAAACAGGGGTAAGAAAGTCTCAAAAAAATAAGATTCCCGTAGTCACTTTCCCGAACGCCAGAGTCCCCATGGCCCCAGCCGTGGGTCATTTATGGGTCAAGAAATGAGACAAAAATACATACATCTTAGCTAAAGAGGTCGTTAAGTCAAATCAGTATACTTCTTCAAACTTGGTATGTGCTTCGCTTATAGGCAACATGTGATCCAAGTAGTTTCAAGCTCGATACGTCAAAAGGGGTATGAGTGGCCACCACCCCTGTAAAAGATTTAAAAAAATGGACTTAGAAAGCCTGAAAAATTGTAGTGATGGTATAGAAGAACGAATAAAAGAAAATAGAATGGCTATATTTAAACACTAATTGGAGGCGAACCATTAATGGTGGCCGGTAATGCCGGAGCCGGAGCTAGGGTGGTTGCGGATGCCGAATGAATTCAGGCTCCTACCACATATTAGAGGACAAATGAGGTGTCTAATCTATGTTTTCAATGGTGTAGAATTCATTTTTGGGTTTCAAACCAAAGAGTTTGAGACCCCCCTCTCGAAAGGGGTCCCCCCCTGAAAAAAAGAAGAACAAAATTCCTTTAGAGAAGACGATGAAGAAAGATGCATGTAGAAAGACATTATTTAAAATGAGGTATATTGATGCTCAGCTAAATAGTGATTGTAGTGTACGCTTACCTGGTACCGTACGGTGTGAACCGCTTGCTGTGCCGAATTAGTAAAAAGTACTAACATCTTGATATTAGTGTATTTATAGGGGTTTTGCTTATAGATCTCATTTTTGAGATTCCCAAAACTCTCAAATGAGTTCGTGAGAAACCCCTCTGCAAGGGGTTTCTTACTGAAAAAAAGAAAAAGCAGGTGAGGAAGATGTATCGAATCACGGTTTCAACTCTCTAAACGATCGCAGGGTTGGCATGACCGAACCCGAGGTTGCCCCGCGCCCGCAGACGCGCCCCCGGCCGGAAACGACGCGAGCGCCCGCAGCGCAAATTACTCGCGAACGCTAAATATATTCGGTAGTTTAACCGTTAATAACAAGTGTTTAACCACTTTGTATTTCTTTCAAAATCCCGTTTCTGTACATATGAAACAGTATATTTATTTTATACTTAAACTTTCTTAAGTTTTTTTATATTGATATAGAATAAAGACTTGTTCACTGTTAAATTTTGTAATAAAAACATTATTTTTTTCTACCTTAAGCTATTAACTCAATAAGCAGTAGCGCAAATTAGCCCCAGAGGCCCCTCACCTTCACCCTGGCTAGCGCATGTCTTTACTGCTAATTGTCTTATGTAGGATTTACTTGTCAATGTTCCTATCCGAAACACATTCTGGTGGGTAAATAAACTCATTAAAACTTTGAAATATATTATAATATATATAATTATATATATAATTAATAATAATATATATATAATATATATTATATATATATATAAATAATCTATATATATATTATATATAATATATATATATATATAAATATTATTATATTATATAATATATTCAATAAAGACTTGTACATTAAGATCGAAACATTTGTAAGAGATGGACGGTGTAATATTATGTTCCGCAGTCCTTGCTTACTTTCTTGTTATCAGCCCCACAGATTGACGGAAAACTCTTTTGCTCGTTATTAACATATTAAGAGGAGATGGAATTTTTTTGAACAAAGAACCAGTTAAATAATGAATATGTTGTTATCAGTGTTTAATCAGGAAAAATTGCAGAATATAAAATAATTCAGGTTCATGAAGGAAACTACGACATGTCAAATCGTTGAAAATTGGAATTTCATAAAATCATTGTATTAGATGATTTTAATGATAAGTTAAAGTAAGAAATAGCTGAAACATTTACTGTATTTTCCCATCATTTAAAAATCTCTGTATTTTTCATCACCCAGAACATTTTTTATCAGAATAAGTATATGAGAGATATATCTTTAAACACCCAATATCTACTACTTTTCGGACAGAGAAGAGACATGAATCAGATCAATGTATTAGCCTCTCAAATGTTTTCCATCACAACGTAAAGACTTCTTAAAGTAGTATAAAGAATTAACCATCGTTCCTCATGTTATTTAATGTGTGTACGTCATCCTAAATAACACGTATAGAGTTTGCTCCGTACTAACTTTACCATTCGAAATTGAAACTTATGCCATACCCCTGAATAATGCAGTACTCTGGTTGTTAAAGTATTTACTCTTATAAAAATATAAAAAAACTGAAAAAAGTGAAAAACGTAAACTAATCTGCAATGATGAAAAATTCATATCCAGTGTGTATGCGAAGTCTGTTTAAATCTATATAAAAGGAAATATGACTCCTTTAAACAAACCTCAGAAGGTGAAGCTCGCTCGGCACAGGGAGATCATTAAAAAACTCTCTCTAAATATAAAAATCTGAAATAAGTAAAAGAAGTACTCAGAAAGGATCTGGAGTTGTTTCTTACTTTACTTTTTCTGTTAGAGCCCTTTTAAATTAACTAAGTGGTATCAGAATAATGAAAGAAGTGGCCTGTATTACCATTAAATGAGTATGAGAAAATGAAGTATAATAATACTACACAATCTGATCAACATACAACCAACCAGTCACCTCTAGTACAGCCTCAGACAATACAACCTATACAACAACCCTTACAGGGGTTACCTTCTCCAGCCAATTCATCAACAATTACAACACCAGAGTTCCTTCATCATTCCGAATGATTCAGGTACCCATATCTCAACCTCTTGTATACCTCAAAGTACATATCCCAAGTTTGAACAGATAACAACTATGAAAATGGACTAATTTTCGAAATTTTAGATTGAAGTTTTGTTTGTAGATATCACATCTTATATATAATGTAACGCAGCCTAGAGGAACAAAACCTACTAAAGTGTTCGTCAATAGTTCAGAGAATTTGGTCCCAGATACAATTATAAAAACGAAATACTTTTAAAAGTTGGTTTAATCTGTTTTATAAATCGCTAGTGGTAGTTTTACTATCTCAAGACCTTTTGCAAAGTGATTGGCTTAAGTCTGATGAAAAAAAATTATTATCGATAATGAAATTGTCAAAGGATCAAATATTGTTGACTTGATAGCAGATCTCTCACGTGATTGGAAGAAAGGTGCTGTTACAGGATGGCCTACCATCAAACAAGAACTTCAGACAATTAACTTCCCCCGAACTTTAATCTTAAATACAAAAAGATTAGCAGACTTGGATAATATTCCCCTGGCCCCTAGACCCGATACAAGTCCGTCAGGTAACCTGCTTACTGCTTCAGATAAATTTAGCGTTGGTTACCAGAGGAAGAATAAGAAAAACCCCATACATTGCTCCAAAATGGATTAATTCGTAATTTGTTATTACTCATAAGTATAATTATATATATAATATATTATATACTATATATAATTAGTATATATACTACTATATATATACTATATAAGTATATATATATATATATAATATAATACTAATAATATTATATAATTATATATATTACTAAACATAATAGTAGTATATATATATGCTGTTATTATTGTAGTTGAAGTGTCGATGATTAAATAAAATAAATATACTCATTTTTTTTTTTTTTTTTACTGTATTCCACTTCTAGTAATATATATATATATATAAAATATAATATAATAATATATATATATAATATATATATATATATTATATATATATATTATATAATATAAATAGTATATATGTTTTAACTTCTTTAGTATTCAACATGGAAGCGAAGGCGAAGGTTGAAAGTATTACTTTCAACTTGATAGAAGCCAAATAGTTTTGGAGGGTCACTAGAGTCGCTGCAAGTTTCCAAACATAGAAAAAAGAGGAAAGAATATTGTATAGGTGAAGATGCTTTTACTTTACATAAACCTTGTTCCGTCTAAAATTTCCCACCCGGAATAAACCATTAGCCCATACCTCGATTATTTTGTTTGGCAATTTACCATTTAAGGAAATGATTAAAGGTCTTAGGCAAGGGTTCAAAAGAACCCTTATTTACTATTGACGTTTATACTCTAGATACTATTTAAGCTTTTAAAAGATAAAAAAATCCAGATACAGTGGCGACTGCATGAGAGAAATTATAAAGGATGATGATAGATATCCAAAACTGATTGCACGTTATAGGAGGTACGAATTTTTAGGTAGAGAGTTTCAAAAATTATTACTGAGTATGATATTGGTACATTTAACATAATTTCTATAAATATTTTTCTAATTGTAGAAAGAGTTCAGAGTACGATTAAAGAACGAATGCATAGATACTTGTACGAGATGAACACTTTGTTAAGTATACTGAGCATAACTCATCGACCTAGCTTATCTAATACAATAGATCTTACATAGAACTATAAAGAACAACTCCTTTACGAAAATGTGAAGACATCCATCGTGATCCAACAAAAACCCCCAGAGTGTAAAAATTAAAGATAAATCCTATAAACGTAATGATAAGTAAGAGTGTCTAGAGCCTGATGACAGAGTTAGAAAAAGATATGGTAAGCTGGTGTTCTAGAGAAAGTTTTAAGGTAGATTAGTATAAAGAATTTCCTAATGAGGCGTTGAAATTATATTATCGCAAGAATTTAGATGGAGAATCCATTAAAAGGAGGATTTTATAAACAAGCATAATACAGAAATAATTATCGATCTCGATCCTGCGATTAATAGATAAATAGAAAAAATTATTTAGGTTCAAAAAGGTAAGGAGATTAAAAATAAAACGTATTCTCGTGAAAATGTGGTTCACCAACCATGTACTAATTCTTTATATAAAACTAGTGAATCCCCTACCTTCATAATTACCCCACAGCTATCATGGAGAGTTAGATCAATTCTATTTTAAACCTGCCATCTTTCGCAGTCATGTTGCATCTATCATTCTTCATGATAATACTTCAATGTTCAGAATCTTGCTGCTTAAACCCGAATTTTATATAATACTCCTTATCAACTTAACAGACCAGATTTCTCTACTGTATGACTCATCGTGCCGAATATTATTATAGATGCAAAAAATATTGAAAACTCTCCTCAGGCACGTCACTGTACTACGATACCGGTAATCAGTAGTGGCTATTATAGTCTTTCAAATATCATATCATTTAAATTTAGTCAACCACATCTCTTGTTTTCTAAATACAGTGTGAACAGATCTTAAAGGTTCGTTAATAAGCTTACTTCTATGAAAAATTTTGTGATAAATACGAAGTGGATATTACCTTTCAATCCCATGAACATCCCCACAGTTATTTAAACACCCAGTTTGCTGTAAGTAAATATTAAAGATTTAATATATCGTATTATTAAACCACCCCGGAAGACAATTAATCACTTTAACGGATCACAACAGATATTGAAATTTGATGAACCCTTAAGTGTTCATCCTTTAAACGGCAGACTTGGTTTCGGAAATTGGCTTGAACATCGAAGCGTAGATAGAACATATCTACATAGTTCTAAATAAACATAGCTGGAAATAATGAACCTTCCCCCACTCTGAACAAACAGTCTTAATGACTCAAAATTAACTTATCTCTTCAATTATACTAGCTTCCTTCGGAGAGTTTACATAGATCAAGGATGGCTACGCCTATATACATATATAGTTGACCTATCAGTTTGTAGGAAATACTAAACCCCCGTATTAAGGTGTCAATTTTCCTAAAAAGGACAGTTATATCTTTTCCTAATTTCCATATTCTTAGCTGCTCAGTGCTTCACATTGCGGTCTGTACAATGCATATAAAAGGTATTCGAAGTATGACGTATCCATTCAAGACGGAACCACTATGGTTTAAAGTTGCATATCTTTTAGAAAGAAGACAGACACTTTTAACTATAACATGATGGACTATTTTTTAACAGATGAGAAAAATCTTCCATTATATGCAGTTAAGAAAAACTCTTCTAAAATAAGGATAAGGTGTAATCTTAAGATTAGTATATAAGATGTAGTTATGTTATATTATTCATTCATAACTTACTCTCACAGTCACCAGTAAGATTATTCAAACTACAGCTCCGATAATTATGTTATAACGATAGAAATTACTTAAAAAAAACAAACAAACAAACGGATATGAGACTTTAGCTGTTGCAAAAAAATTTTTCTCTAAAATATGGAAAATCAATGAACTGGATCGAAACGGGATCTGCATAAATAGGTAAAAAAGCTATAGGAACAGGGATGCATACGTTACAAGATATATATGTGGGAGCTAACCCCCGTGAGTCCTTAAAAAGAAGGATTACAGATGTGTCAGATGAGATGTTGGATGAAATTGTGAGCTAAGATAAAGCTTAAGGCTAAAATAACTCTAAAGGAAAAATGTATTGATGTATTTGCTATTTAATTATTAACTGGCATCTCTTAAATAAATAGCATCATACTGCAGTAGCATATAAGAAAAGCTAAATCACCGCTCTGTTCATTTTACGATCAGCACCCGTACATACAATATGCATTTACTCCATCCTTCTAGTCCAGACTGCTGTAAGAGTGAAATGGATCTCTTCTCCATGAAACCCCACACTGATTAGCGTAAGTGAAACCAATTTCATCAGCATCAACCCCATACTCTCAATTACCAACACGAGTTCAATATACCAGGTACTTTGGATCAGTATTTAGATCATCAATGTGTTTTATATCTGAAGACGAAACTGACGAAACCGATGGCACAGACCTTCCATCATCTCACGAATCACATAGTGTACACAGAATCCAATTCTCCGCCTATACCTGTTTTAATCAATGAAAGTGTTGCTATCTCAATGAAAACTTTCATAGCGTGGCATCAGCTGCACATACCTTATAGAATAATAGAAACATTTATTAACATTGAATAGAGACATTTCAGTCTCATCTCCAATCTTGCGGTTTTTATAGTTTCAAAAGACGAGGCTGGCACAGTATAGATAAGCTGTAAAACCATAAAGAACCACATACGAATTTTACGACGTTTAAACGGCCGACACTTCTCTCAAGAAAGACTTATTCACAGCTGTAGAACTAGAATTCAGCATTAACCCTTCAATCCTAAATCGCCTCTTAAAAATAAAAAGTAACCTTGCCTGACAACGGCTGTATGTCCTAAACCGTATTACAAGTTGGTAGAATGCTTTATCTCTATGTTAGAAAAGTAAATTTACGACCTCAGAGACAGTTGAAATTCGAAAAATCTCTCTTGAACACTACAGCGAAGTACCCTATTAAACGAGTGGAAACAAAGGTTTTAACTTACACACGGATTATCGAAGAGCAAATATCCCCAACATGTGAATGTAATCTGCCTCAGAAAGAATAATAGTCTTGGTTGAACATAAGCAATACTCAGAATTATAAAAAATCAGCCTATATAAATTCACCCCTTTTGGACTTAGAGGTATCAGGTCTACATGTAAACGCGCCCAATCTTACGTCTGACTATGAAATGTTTACACATGATCCGCCCAATCTCTAATGTTCACGACCTTTTACATCTTAATAGCTAAACACTGTTTCATTGCAACACGACAGGGATAGATCTTGAAGAATACCGCTAAGAATAGTAATATTATATGCTTACGATCATCACCGCTGACCTTTCAGCTCGTAACCGCTAAATCATTTAAACATTCTTAAGAAGGGCTTAGGATAAGTCTCTCTTTATCCTTAGTCTACAATCACCACCAATCACTGTCCTGTTTATCGGAACATCCTCAGCTCATTGAAATAACTCAGAGTACGCAACGTTATTTGAATTATTAAAAGATTGAAGAAAGAAGAAAGAAAAACTGGAGTTTTAAAACGAAAAAAAAAACCTCGAATTTCTATTAAGGGGGGCGGCAAAAAAGTTTTTTTCCCTTTTTCCCCGCTTATTTAAAAAAACCGTGGGGGGGGGAAACAAAGCTAGATCTGCTAAAACATAGAAAGTATACCGGTTTCTGTTCCAACACTTCACAGCCCCCATCTACAACAGAGGACACGGATTTCTGTTTATAGGATAAAAATGGCATTGTTATCTCGATTGTCTTTGGATTTAAAATTATAATGAAAAGTATTATCCTTTCATTTTTTAAAATAATAAGTAACATTAATAAAAACTATGTCTTACCCCGTTCAACCCATATATTCTAATTTATGTGGAGTCTATTGTATTTATTTCATTATATGCTTTTTAAATAATGTATGTTTTAATAAATTTGTAAATTTTATTTGGATGTATTCATTTTTCATGTAAAATGAAATTTGGAAGTTGAAATTCCCATAAGATCTTGCTCTTATATATAATAATTAAATCATTATCACAGAAAAAAATATATCAAGTTGACATAAAATTTTCCATCAACCCCGGTTCTTCTCAGGAGTGAAAATTTTACATCACTATATATATATATTATATATATATATACTACTAATATATCTCAGAGTAATTGTATACAAACATGTATATTAAAGCTGAAAGATAAAGTTTCAGGAAAAATCATGTTTATGACATCACGTATTTTTAAAGGTTGTTGGTTACAAACCTGTGAAGATGATATTCAGTTGTAGCAATATTTGCACTGCAACTTCTCTCGAAAGTAAATACATTTAAAGAAGGCGAGTGCTTTTTTTCTCGAATATGTAAAGAATGACGTCATCACCGCTGTGATAGCACGTCAAATAAAAGTGTAAGGTATTTGGTTTTTATATATGCAATATACCAATCTAAATATTTATTTTATAATGATAAATTCTATTTTTTATATAAAAATTGGTTATTATTATTATTTTTTTTTTCAAAGAAAGATGAACATTACACTCGCAATTTCCCCAAACACAATTTCAGGTTGAACACTCGTAAATATCTATACCCATTAAGAAATACTGGTCACAATTGTGACAGATGGAGTAATTATGAAATAAATTACGACACTTATTATTAAACAATGTTTTAGTAGAGTTTTCAACGCACTAAACTTTACAGCATGTATGAAGTGGCTGCTTCCGTTGTGCCGCGCTTCGGTGACTGTTCTAAATCATTGAAGGTTGAAAAATTGGGCGATGTTACAACCCGGATTGTGAAGCCATTTAATGATATTATTGCCGGACGTGAACATCTATCTATTCATGGATGGGTCGAGGTTGATGATTGGGAGCTCAGCTTGGTTAGCTGCAGGTAAGGAGGTGTTAGCCGTTCTCAGATCTAGTGGATATTCTAATTCAGCCAGAGTTTCTGTTGATGGATTGGTTACAGATGCTAGTCTAACTGCAGGTAATGATGACATTGCAATTCATGACTTAGTTATTGCTTTTCTTTAACCATATGAACCCAAAGTTCGATATAAATGTTCGTCATCATCATTTGCTGGTTTATCACTCAGTCGCTAAGTTTATACATTCGATTTATGTTGTTTACTTACGCTAGCAGGTCAGGTTAAAGGAGTTATTCGTGGTACTGATCACAGTTGCGCTGATGCAATGAATGAGATAAAATTTCAACCAGCATTAAAGAATCACGTTTATGGATTAATGATAGACAAGAATGTATCTACATCCGATGGTAACGATTTATTTGTAATTACATGTACGAATTCAAAATTTTCTTCAGCAATTCACGTTGGATATTCATTCCAACAAGACGTTTTACTGTCTCAAACAATGATTGAAAACTTCAGACGAACAATAACTCTATATAAGAATGTGGCATTTCAAAGGCATGAGGGACGAAATGTCAATTTAGTTTTTTGTCAATCATATGGTGTATTATTTAGGCCATTCCCTACTGGAATACGAAAAGTTTCATTATTCATGAAATTAATAATAGATGATATTTTTATTAATATTATTAAGAAGCCATTCTTAATAAATATATTGCTGAAATGACTTTCCCCCATCTTATTAAGCAGTTTAACTCTTATCTACCTAAGATACTCATTGATTCTATTCACAAACTAAAAACTAAGACCAATGTAAGACCAATTATTTCGAACGTCAATAGCGTAACCTACAAACTCTCCAAATGGATCTCTAAATCTTTTTCACCTCTAATTGGATCTGTTTACTCTTCCCATGCTAAAAATTCTGAGGAAGTTATAAATCAAAATTCCAACTTAGAATTAAAAAACAGAAAACTAGCTAGTTATGATGTAGTATCACTTTTTACAAGTGCCTCTACGGATATTGCTCTCCACTGGCTTAAACTCTACTTAGAAGAAAAACACATTGTTCTCGATGTTCCTATCAACGTCTTCGTTCCCCTTATCGAACTTTGCTTTCAGCATGCCTATTTTTCTTTTAATTGAGAGTACTGCATCCAACTTTTTGTCCTTAGCATGGGCTCTCCTCTTTCTGCCACTCTCAGTAACATCTTCATGGAACTTTACGAAAGGTTCATTTTACCTGATTTCTCCAAGGATTTAACATTATGGATTAGGTATGTTGATGACATTCTCGTTATCATAGACAAAAACACCAGCCCTCTTAATATTCTAGAACGTCTCAATAATAAACTTTAGGATATCCAATTTACGATTGAGGAAGAAAAATAGAATCAAATTAATTTTCTAGATTTAACTATAATAAAAACAATCAGAAAAACCTAAATTCAAAATTTTCAGAAAACCAACTAATAGCAGCAATTATGTTCATTGGTTCTCTTAATCAAGCATTATCCATCAAAAAAAGAAGTGATTGTCCTTTCTTTTGAGAGCTTAAATTTGCAGCCTAGAATTCCTTAATAATGATTAAATGCTATTTAATACTCAGTTTTTGTCACTAGGTTACCCGAGGTCATTTATCACTAGAACTCTCCAAAGCCACAAAAAAAAAAATAAATAAATAAATAAAAAAAAAAAAAAATTCTACAACTCTACTAAAACATTGTTTAATAATAAGAATGTTCTTGTCCTTCCTCATGAACCATCTTCAACAGCCATGAACTACATTCCAACCCAAATTAAAATCACTACTAAAAAATTATAATAGTATCCGCTCTATTGCCTTCTCAAAAAGAAACACAGATAATGCTCAACATGTCTGTATTTACAAAATTGATTGCTCTTACTGTGACAGTTGCTGTATTGAAGAAACTGCGGAATTTAAAAGAAGAACTGATTAGCATAAATATGATTTACAAATTGATTCAATGAACTCTTCCTGGGTCTAACACAGAGCCTCAACTGGACACTTTAGAAATCTTAAAATCTCTACCCCTATTATTAATATAAATAACACCTAGAAAAGAAAATTCGGTGAGAATTTTTATATTAACAACTACAAAAATTTCAACAAAGCTTGTGGTGATTATGAAATTGACTTGTTTTTGAATAACTTATTAAATAAATTTCGGATTTTCCCAAGGATGCCAACTTGAAAAATTATTTTAAACAAAAAAAATTCATACAAATATTTTATGAAAATTCTTATATGTTAGTAATTCCACTATTTTAATTATTTTTTTAACAATTATTTTTACACAATTTTTATAGAATTTTTAATATATAGTAAGTATTTTTAATTTTAATGCATTTTATCCTATTAATAAATTTTCTTAAACTTAGTATTTGTGTTGTTTTTCTTCGATAACTTCTCTGACACACGTTAGTGTGTCCCTAACCTTCATATATATATATATATATATATATATATATATATATATATATATATATATATATATATATAATATCTATATATATATATATATATATATATAATATATATATATATATATATATATATATATATATATATATATATATATTGAGGAAAACGCTTGTCTGGTTTAGCTGATTCCGATATCGCCATATCTTGAACTATGTTTGACTGCTTCCTGTTACTACGCTGCAAGAATCTTTTCCATCTGTTAGTTTTATTAAAATCGTAATCAGAACACGGAGAACAAATTGCGGCTGTGAAATGTAGTAATTTTTAAGCATAGATATGAAGAAACAACAAATATTAATTTTTTTTCTAGTTTTGAAAAAAAGAGGGGGACGAAGAGTGTGTAGTTTAATTATAATTTTTAATTTGGTAATCTTCAAAATTTTGAAGCCCAACAATAGATGTTTTAACAGATTTAATTGTTTCAAACAAGCGAAGCCCACACATCTAATTGGTTTTGTAGTGCATATATATATATATATATATATATATATATATATATATATATATATATATATATATATATATATATATATATATATATATATATATGAAATATCTTGGCGGGGGAGGGAGAGCCGATGATAGCGCCGTCACTGCATATTACCTCACAAATCAGAAAAATGTAAATTTTTCTAATTTAATTGAACTTTATTTTGGGTGGCAACAGTCATTTAAATTATTGGAACGAACGAAAATACGACTAAATATTTAATTTGCTTTATTTAAAACCTTTACTTTCAGAATTTGCTTAATTACATAATAACACCTAATAATTTGGACAAAACCAATAAGGTTTATATTAGTTTTTTTTTAGTTCACGTGACTATGATTAAGGAAATGGTAAATATAAACTTAAAAAATCGACGCAATAATGATTCAATGCGGGACGAGGCCCATAAGTAATGTTCTATAGAACAAAACGACTAATCAGTAATGAAGCTAATTATTGTGTTGTTGCCATTTATCAAAGGTTGTTGTTTTACTTCATCACATCGTACGTCTGGCTACAATTATTTTTAAATTCTCAGTTCAAAAGTTTGACCAATGAAATTGCTTTTTTCTGGATTTTTTTTTTATTAGTTTTATTTTATTGCAAAGAAATGTTACTAGAATTTTTTTTATCAGGAAAAAAAAAGTTAAATTATATATATATATATATATATATATATTATATATATATATATATAATATAGTATATATATATTATATATATATATATATATATATATTATATATATATATATATATTATAATATTATATATATATATATATATATATATTAAACTACTTTAACGAAGTTTGATATTTACTTATAAGAAAAACACTTAGATATATAAAAATAATTTAAAACATATAAACAGTGTTTATTATTTTTTAAGTGCCCATATGTTTTATTAATAAACTATTTTTATGTATCCAAGCGCTTTTTCTTTTATATATATATATATATATATATATATATATATATATATATATATATATATATATATATATATATATATATATATATATATATATATATATATATATATATATCAGCATCCCGAAGAGGACAGGCATGTAACTAAAAAACTATAACAGCTACAAAATAAAAAACATTTTACTAATCAGGAGACATTTTTATCCATGGTTTTTAAAAAAAAAAAAAATAAAATAACGCTTTTGAAAATTTTAAAATTGTTAAAATTGATGGAAAGCTGTATGATAAACATTGTTTTTTGAGAATTACGAAGCAGCTCGAAGTACCGAAAAAGAGCGCCAAAACGTTGCCAATGTTGATTTTTTTTAACTAAAGGAATACCCCACGGGCAAAGCTTAAAGATGGACAGTCGGGGTTTCTCGGCCTACCGGGGACGACGGGAGGGACTTCGTCCCCCCCTCTGTCCCTCCATCGGCTCGAACCCCCTAATCTCTGTCCCTCCGTCGGCTCGAACCCCCTAAAAAGGATATAAAAAGAAAAAATAACTTTCTCCAAAGCGTTAAATTAAATACTATTTGGTAACTCTTGCTCTCGTAAACGACTGCAGGGATTCAAGGTCAATCACAGCTTACGCTTGCCAGATCTAAGATTATAC
Source organism: Trachelipus rathkii (assembly GCA_015478945.1). Classification (NCBI taxonomy): domain Eukaryota; kingdom Metazoa; phylum Arthropoda; class Malacostraca; order Isopoda; family Trachelipodidae; genus Trachelipus; species Trachelipus rathkii. Next base: position 47,375 of record JABUQX010028046.1, read on the forward strand.
TAATATTTAAGGTGTTATTAATAAATATGAATAAAATAATTTTTTTTTAAGTTTGCATCGATGAATTGCTTGCTGAAATCAAAAAAATCAAAATTGTTATTTATTTTCCTGTAGTATGTTATAGTTTTCTAGTTACATGCCTGGCCTTTTCGGGATGCTGGATATATATATATATAATATATATATATATAATATATATATATATATATTATATATATATATATATATATATTGTTATTAGAATAATAAAAACAAAAAAAAAAAAAAAAAAAATATATATATATATATATATATATATAATATATATTATGGTGTTCGCAAAGGCCTCCCTAATTCTACCAGCGTTTGGGGGGGGGGGAAGTTTCCTAGGACCAATCCAATTTAAAGGTTGACATGCCCCAAAATTGAAATTGTGTTGGTCAAAGATAGTAAGGAAAATGGGTAGATAAAGATGGTGTGTTTTAGACTATAACAGTGCAGTATATGTAAGATTGAGCATAGCGGTCAAGTCTGGGGTTAGAGAGTTGGATAGATAAATGATGAGAATGTAGAAACCTCCTACACGAGTCCATCTCAATGGTATGTGATTGAAGAGCTCGAAAGGGTACTGTCCGTACTCCGTTCTAATAGCGATAGAATAAAGAAAAAAAATAATTCGACCAGTAAAAGGAGATTGGAGAGAGTTGGTGAAAGCAGGAGAGTATATAAAACGAAAAGCCATACACTCCCCCTAAACAAAAAGAGCTGTGTGAGTGAAACCACCCTAAATGTGAGGCTTACTCCATACAGGGGCGAACGAAACCCTTATAAAGAGAAAGCAACTAGGGTGGTTTGAAGAAATTATGAAGCGGCTCAGAACACCCAACCTCTTAGAAGCTTCCTTAGAAAGAGAACTAATGTGATCCTTCCAATGAAGTTCACGAAAAACAAGAAAAATCATGAATATTATGGACAGACGAAGGTTTGAATTGTGTTTTAGAAAAGGTTCAAGTTGTGTGGAAGATAATATCGAATAGAAAGATGGAGGAACAGAGTTTTTGATGCACTGAAAACACTTTGTTTTCAAAGAACCAATTAGAAATTAGGTTTGTTGCCACAAGGTTCTAACGTGAGCTAATTACATTACTCGACAAAAATTTAGTTTTTTATCTGTCACATGAATATTTAAGTGATTTTCTTACTAATAAACCGTCTTGCTGATAACCAAAATGATGTTAAAAACATCGTAACAGATACCAATTTTGTGAATATATATATATATATATATATATATATATATATATATATATATATAATATATATATATATATAATTATATATATATATATATTATATATATATATATATATATAAACCCTAACCTATTTAAATATAAAAGTGAAACAAAATATACCAACGCATTCATTAAACAAAAATTGTGTACAAGAAAATTTTGATTTTTAAATAACTAGTTACCAAACTTTCACTTCTTTCTCTTATACTGCGTTTTATCTTCTCTCAGCAAGAACCAGCATTAGTTACCCATCATGTTAAAATGTTCTCTTCCTTGATATCTGTGTTTCATTGTCGTGGTCTTGATAGAATCGTTCTTCTGTTCGTCACTAACAGCGCCCAAGTTATGGGGAAAGAAATCCAAAGTGGAATGCAGGAAATGAATTTTCAGTGACATTCGACATGGAAGCTTCTGATTGCTGTCATGTTTTTTTTATCAACTCTTCGTAATATTCAGCTTTATTGTTATCTAGAAATCCCGAATTTAAATTCCCTTCAAGCAGATAACTCTTTCTCAAAAGTGTCAACTTTCAGAAAGAGTTTTCTTATCTGTGGGCCAGCGAATTTTTCTTCTTTCAATTTTACCTCACTTACAGCAGGGAACCCGAGTCCTGAGATATGCAAAGCCATCTCCATTTTTATCCATTCCATTCACAAAATTTTTCATTAAGCCTAATTTTATATGTAAAGGGGGAGGGGAACCAATATCTTCCTTGAGTTAACTAAAGGTTGAAACTTAATATTATCAAGTCCTGTAACGTAGTTACTTCTTTTTGCCCACTTATTCTGTATAAAATGCTTGTTTGTTGCTCTACTTTCCCATTGCCAAAGGGAAGAGAAGTATTTGGCGAATCCACCCTGGTCCCATTAGCATACCTACAATTTTCAAGTCTCCTCAGTTTCCAACTGTATCGTTTTATACTGTAATGCATTAATTAAAACTGACATACTGTCATATGTTTCCTTCATACCTACTAAGTATGCTACTGGAAATGAAGGCTTGACATTGCCATTATAAAGCAATACTGTTTTCAGATTTGCTTTTGAGAAGTCTATAATAAGGCTCCATTCTTGTGACATACTCGCAACCAAGTTTAGCAATCAAACCGTCAATATTTGTACACACACACACATGCCGATCGCTTTATGGTGAAATATTTTGAAAATCGCCCCCCATGTCTTTGTCTATTTACAGAAATTCTAATACATGTTGTGTTGCCAACAATTATTAGGATAATTAGAATTAATTAATTTATTAAAATTTAATATTTAATAATTATAATTTGTTAATTTATTGGAATAAAATTAAACTATCCACAGTGGATAAATGGTTATATTTAAAAATTAATGAGAAGTCGAATACAAATAGGCAGCTTTCTAGTAACACAAACGAAGATGTTACTAGGCCTGAATCTGAATCTATTTTCAAAAGCTTCACCAAAACTACATTGGGGAAAAAAACAAAATCCAGAAAATATGAAGAGGCTTTTCTTTCTTTTGGTTTCATCTGAATAGGTGATAAGAATGAACCAAGTGATTTGTGTTGAATGGGGAAAAGCTTTGAGTAATAGCAGATTAAATCCAACTAAACTAAAACGACATTTGGAAACGGCACATTCGATTTAAAAAATATCCAATGAACAATATTTTAAATGAAAGTGTTTAGAATTAAACTAAAGAAAATCTACATTTTACTCACACATGTCAAAAAACAAAGATGCGTTGCATGCTTCATATCAAATTAGTTATCAAATTGCAAAAGCTGGTGAAGTACATACAATTGCAGAGAATTTAATAAAGCCTAATGCAAAAGATTTAGTGTTCATGATAGATAAAAAAAAATACATAAAAAAAATTGATGAAGTGCAGCTTTCAAATAACTCTGTATCAAGATATTATTTTTATTAAAAATTTCATCACAAAAGTTCTATCCTAGTAACATTTCTAGTACTTTTCCAGTTAGTATGAAGAATCAAATAACGAAATACCGGTATATATATATATATATATATATATATATATATATAATATATATACTTATATATAGTAATATATATAATATATATTACTTCAATAAATGTATAACAGATTACTTTACATGACATATACTATACAAAACAACTTCAATTAGAAAAATGATGGCTCACCCCTTCCACCTTAATGGGACAATATCCAACTCTCCCTGGAGCGTTAATAGATCAGCTGGAGTCCTTCCCCATGTCCATGAAAACTTACTGTCCATTACTTTCAATAACCTGTAACAATAAGCAATACCATTTACCTTTACAAGTTTCACCAATTAGGCAATGACATTCATTTACCAAATCATACGTTTAATTTGTAAATTTTATACCTAATTATTAATTTATTTGTGAAATAATACAAAAATGACTTTACAAAACACATAATGCAATTAATGATCCTGTTATTATTTAAATAAACTATAAATCTATTTTACCAAAAGACAAAAAAAGAAAAAAAAAGAAAAAAAGCCCAATAAACTCCAAAAAACCCCCTCCCCCCAAAAAAAACATTGGGCTGAGTTTTTTGTGTCCTAAGCCCGGGGTTTTCAATTCCCTCTTTATATATATATATTATATATATATATATATATATATATATATATATATTATATATATATATATATATATATATATATATATATATATATATATATCATGTCCCAGGTGTGTTTGAACCCTTACCCTATGATGTTAATAAAACCAAGAGTTTTACCTCCCAACCACTAGTCAAAGAAAACGGTAAAGATTTTGATTTGATAGTCCAAAAAGATAACTGGAAAAGTTTGAATATCGATTTCGTAGTCCGGATAGGGGGCTGTTTAATAAGATCAGCTAAGTCGACCTTAATAAATTCACAACTCGGAGTCAAGTAGATTGAGCAGATGGTAAGGTCGGTGGACAAGTGAATTCGTGCTTCTACTGCATGAAGTTTGGTTTGGAGAGGAACTGGAGAATAGGGGACAGATTTGTGAATGAGTATTCCTGCACCTCCCCTATCATTGTCACCTCTTTCTATAGAGGTTAACGGCGATTTATATTCGGACGGTTGAAAGAAGTCGCGATGACATAGTCGAGGTTCCTGTAAACATATACACTTTGGTGTACATATGTTCATTAGTTGAACACGTTCTTCGAAATTAGAGTGGTAGCTACGACAATTAACACTGAAGGAAAGTGCCCATGATGAGTTGTTATAAATATTATGATGATGGTCTTTATGTGCCTAAGGGTAGTGTTGGAGGTGGGTTCGGAAGGAGAGGAAAGGTTGAGACGCGGATCTCGGCGAGGAGGTGAAACACATCCTGAAGGTAAAGAGTAGTCATACAACAGAGATTTACATTTTATAACCTCTTTTGGGAAGGAGTTTTTAAATGTATTTAGTGAAGGAGGCTTCACCATGAATGCGAGATAAGTTGAGTTCAACTAAGTCCAACTTATTATGTGGGTTTGGTTGGTCAGTAGAAGAGCAACCATAATGCTCATGTTTATTAATGAGAGCGGTATCAGTATCTGCTAAGCTAGCATATTCAGATTTGTGTGAGGGATATAGAGTTGTTTCCGGTCCCTCAAAAAGTTTCGGCTCCGGCTGCACCCAAAACCTTGCGGCTCCGGCTTCGGCTCCGCAGCCCTGATAAATTTATTCAAAATTAGGCTTTTCAATATTATCAAATGTGAAAATATATATATAAGGTGAAAATGAAAAAGAAACTAATATATTTATCTTTCAATATATATATATATATATATATATATATATATATATATATATATATATATATATATATATATATATTATATATATATATATATATATATATATATATATATATATATATATATATATATATTCAAATATATTATATATATAACTTTTTATAGTCAAACACTAACCATGGTCATAAATTAGCAGTGGAGATGATTTTACAGAGGGAATAAAGCTTCGAGTAAAGTAGAAAATCTTCGCATATAAAGTATAAACTTTAAAATTTCTAATTTCAGATTAAAATTTAATTAAATATTTAACATTAACATCAAAACTAGTATTGTTCTGTATTATATAGGATAATTTTATTACTTTTTATAAATATCTAATTTGAAAAGTAAAATTCGCAATAGGTATATTTTATGAAAATTGTGCTTTTCGAAGACTCGCCCGGTGCGCTACCCGCAACGTCGTAAGAACTCTGTGTATAGACTAACAGTTCCCCCCTGTAGATACACACCACTTTGTGTAAATACGAGGGGGTGGAGATCATAGAATAGGTCAGTGGAGTAGTGTTACTCTGCACATTTGGTGCTGGTAGGTGATGGGAGGTGTGGGCGTGGATCGGAAACTTTTAAACGGAAATTAAAAAATCCACCCTACCAAAGGCGCCCTCAGTGGTTACCACGCTCGGCCTCTCTCATGCGCGTATTAGTGCGTATGGGAGGGGTTACCAGCTAGAGCGTGGTATCTAATATATATATATATATATATATATATATATATATATTTGAAAACATATACATTCTTCATCTATAAACATAGTATATATATAGTAGAATTTATATATATATATATATCGGTCTAAAAAATATGAAAGAATATGATTTTTGTTTACAGGGGTGTTTTTTGGAAGAGGGGAATGGTGCCGAAGAGGTTTCGCCATAATAGAGGGCGCGGAAGAGGGATTGGATTTGCAGGCGAATGAGGTGTTTCCCTTTTAAGTAGTTGTGACGGGGTGGGAGGGGCAAGGTCTTGGCATTTAGAATTGGATATTATCATATCAAGATGGTCTAGAGATTGGTAGGAGGTGTTTTGTTTCTTCATGCAGATGTTGGATAGGGTGATTTTCAGGCAAACCAGGTATTGATGCGTAGGCAGCATGTTTTTATTTTGTAGTTTATCCTATTGGTTAGGGAGATTAGTATGGTACCAGACTGTGATCCGTAGTTGATTTGCGGTTCTTGAAAATTGTTGAATATTGATGACAGTGGTTGGGTGTTTTCATTGGCTGAAAGTTTTCTGTTTGGGATAGCAGTCGAGTACATTCAATTTCCTGTTTGCTGTGCTTACGATGTTTTGGATGTGTGGTGTGAACTTGAAGTGCGAGTCGAAGGTTATACCGAGTATTTTGGGCGTTTTGTTTAGGGGGATGATGGATGATGGGGTTGTTTAGGGTTATTTGTGGGTGGAGTGATGATTGGTATCTAAATGTGGTGATTAAGGTAATAGATGATTTCTCTGCAGAGGCTTACATTCCTTACATTGTGACGGTGAATGTCAGCCAATCTTCCAAGTGCTCTTTGGTATTTGGGTTGTCGCAGGGGGTTCCTCCGCCCCTCCCCTACGGGGTATGGAAAACGTCGCCCCCCCCGTGTTCCCCGTCGGCTCGAGCCCCCTACATTGCCGTGTAGTACCTTTACAAATAATATATATATATATATATATATAATTTCGCCCCTAGAACAGGTAAAAAAAAAAAAAAAAAAATTCATTTCGACCCTAGAACATCTATTTATGTATCATAGGTGCTACCTGTGAAAATTTTTTTTTTATCCGAGCTACCGTTCCGTGTGGGCGTTAAGTAACTTTGTCCATATATATATATATATATATATAATTATATATATATATATAATATATTATATATATAATATATATATAATATATATAGGTATATAAATATATTATATATATATATATATATATATATATATTCTTCCGGGGGTGGAAGATTTTCAATTGTGGAAAATTTATTTTTTTTACCGGTGGCACTGTAACTTCTTTTCCCAATGACTTGAGAATCTGATATTTATACGAAGTGTTAAAAACACATCGATTGGTCTGTTATCAAAATTTGAAGTTAATCTGTGAAATATTCTTATTTTTAAGCATGGTATTTAGCATGCAAATTTTAGGCCTTTCAATTTGTAAAAAGTTGCATTTTAAAGCATAAAGGACTTGGGAAGGTCAGGCCATCACTCTGTGATTAAATATTAAGATTATTGGTTATTCCAGCAGAGGAGCTGGAAAGTACAAAGTACAAGGTATAAGATACATAAAATTAAGATTATCTTCGGCTTTCAAACGGCTACAGAGTACGAATAATTTTACATTACGTTATAATATATATATCTATATATATATATATAATTATATTATATATATATATATATATATATAATATATATATATAATATTATATATATATATATATATATATATATATATATATATATATATATATATATATATATATATATATATATATATATATATATTCCGGTAATTGTGGAGCTGAGTGTATATCGAAAAATCTTATTTTATTTTCAGATAATCGATTTTTGCATTGTTCCTACCCATGCAAGATGACTTAAACAGCTTTGCCATATCTAACGCTTTTGGTTTTAGTTCCGAAAACTTCTTAAGGTTATAAGATTTGTTAGACATATTTACCGTTTTTACCTAACAACACTTAACAAACTAAACTTACTGGGTCCTTAGCCGAATCGTAAAAAAAAAGCAGGGTTGCATCGGAAGTCTATTGAAACATCAAGTAACGTTCAAAAAATGTTTTTATAATTACGTTTAGCTTCACAATTACCAAATTTCCTACATTTCGAATTATTAATTATTACACATCATGAACATTAAATTTTTTCTTTCATATTAATTCTTCTTCGGAACTTCTGGAGGTGGTAGCCTACGAATAACTACATTTCCTGCGCACTTTTACAATGGTAGGTGTTAGTGTCTAATGTTCCAATTCGCTGATAGTTCTGTGACTTTGGGTGTAATCTTTGCAAACGCCACCTCAGAGAAAGACATTAAATACCTTTTATTCTCAAAAATATTTCTCAATCAAATCTATCCTTACAGCTTCCAAATTGTTGGATCAAAATTTGCTATAACTAAAATAGTTCCCATCAAATGGCTATAATAGAAACTTACAAATACGCAATGAATTCTAAACGCCTCTTCAATATAAGCCATTATGTTCATATATCTGCAACACATTTTGTATCATAAATCCAAAGTACACAGGTCTGTTTTTGTGATTAAATCACCGACGCAGGAATATTTTCATTTGCTAAGCTATCAAACTTTTTTTATTTCTCACCTTTAACGTACGCTTTTAATAATTTTCGTCTTTCTCCATAAATGCTTTTCCTTAACTTAATGTAACATTTGTAAAAAATAATCAATATTTAATATACACTGATCACGACGATCAAAAACTATTGAACAGAAAGTGACAAGCAGAGTTAGGCTAATTACGGTAATTGAAAATTGTTCAAAAAATCCATTAAAAACGAATATATGCATTAACGATTTCTATATCGAAGATCAAACAAAAATATAATTAGCATATAGACTTCCCGCGATTCTCTACAACTAAGCAAGCAAAACTTTAATGGCGCCGATTTACTGCCATTTAGAGTTTGCAGTTATCGTACTTAGTACATCGTACGTCTGGCTACAGTTTTTTAAAATTGTCATTTTTATTTCTATCAATTTCAATTATCACGATATATATATATATATATATATATATATATATATATATATTATACACATTATTATATATATATATATATATATATATATATATATAATATATATTATTATATATATAAGGTGGCCACCGTTTAATGAGTTAAATTAACGCCGTTATCCTTATCGTTAACAAAAAATTAACGCCTTAATCCTTAAAGCATTTATCGGTAAAGAATGTAACGAAAGTTAACGTTAATCGTTAACGTTAACTATCTTCAAAATATGTAGGAATATTTAATAATTGTTAATTTTCTTTTATTATGATTGCAAATATATAGATTTATAATTATATATATATATATAATATATATATATATATATATATATATATTATATATATATATATATATATATAATATATTATATATATATATATATATTATTAGTATATATATATATATACTATTTATATATATACACAACTTTCAGTTTTAATACAAATGTTTATTTTTTATAAATTACGACGCTTATTAGGCCTACTTATATTTTTCTTTAGTCACAAAAGCAAGTTCAGGTAACGAACGAAAGAAGTTAATGACTCATTGAACGGGCAACAGTCACTCTATTTTTACTTAAACAGCGAACCAAAAAAAATAGAATACAGGCATAAGAAAAACACGTTAAACATAATCCGTTATTCGTTTTTGTCACTGTGCTTACGCTCGATATAGTAATTCTAACCGGATTTTAGACGAATTTTGTACATAGACAAACGTTTGTTTACAAATAGTTTGATCAGCTGTTATGATGGAACACGTGGTTTTGGAATAAACAGAAATAAAAAAATAACAAATGGTTTATATTACAAATAATTAATCAACTTTGTGATGGAGTTTATCGATTTGAAAGAAATTAGATTTAAAGCTTAATTTTATATTCGAAACAATCATCAAATCAAACGGGCCTATGCACCGCCATCTTGTTTGTTTACATTTTTTCAAGCACTGTCCTAAATTAGGAAAGCACGGGAGGAAAGAGCAACCATACAGAATTTAGGGAAATATCCTTACGGTTTGGGTAAGCGATTTTCCATAAAATTTGTTTGGCCTAATTTGACAAAAACGAAAGCTAACTTTAGCACTTCTTACGTTTTCTAAGCACAAATTGCAAAATCGAAAACGGCTTACATATCCAATTCTAAACCGTGTAAGAATAAACATATTTAGAACCATTGAGAGGAGCGTCTAGGAAATTTTGCCGAAAAAAGCTGTATCTGTTTATTCGAAATCGAATCTAATACATTTAAAATCTGATAAGAAAATATTTTATAAACATAAATTCAGGTAACAGTTAACGGAAGTAGGGGAATATTTTAACTCAACGTTAATTCACAAATATAACTCGTTAATAGTCCGTTACTTCTTTTCGAAATTAACGAAAGCGTTTAAAAGTTTACGAAAAACTTAACGAATTAATTAACGGATTAACGCTTTAACGCATTAATAACCCACATTATAATATATATATATATATACATATATATATTATATATATATATATATAGGCTATATATAGAAAATATAATAATTTGTACTATATATATATATATATATACAGATGTCACCACCACTCACGGGCAGAGCCCTAATCAAGGAGGGGTATTATTATTAATATTACCATTATCACTAACATCACCATTACTACAATTAATATATTTATTATTATTCTAGGCCTATCTAATATGTTCGTCTTGTCAGTTTTAGGCACGGTTTACCTTCCTTTATATCTAAGATAGGCACCGTTAAATTGAATTTCTCAGCGTTACCGTCACTCATTATTTGACAAGAATTGTGTTGCGTTACTGTTACATAGTTACATTTTAGAAATCTAAAAGCGTTTACGCTACACGTAACGTCGTTACATTTTATCTGCGTTACATATCAATCTTAATATTGTTTGACTGAAAAATAAAAGTATTGTTGATTGATGAACAATATTTTATCTACTGCAATCTTTAAAATAATATAAAAGAATACTTAGGATCCTGAATTACGCATATGAAGAATTACCTTTAAGCATAAAGGTTTCAAACATAGTATCAGAAAGTTTATTTCTTTTCGGGGAGTGAATATGACCTGCAAAACTGAACAATCTCTAAACGTGTGCTGAAGATGGTAGTAGTACAGTACTGCAAAGTAAAGTAAAATAAGTACAGTATTGTAAAGAAAAAAAAACTTTTAACAGAGAATGATCTTTATCAGTTAAATATTGCAATTCATTTCTGTTGTGTTCGTATCTGGTGAGGCAACCAATGTTGATGGAAATTCTTCATACTTAAAAAAGTTGTCATAACTGCTACTGCAGGTTGTACCAATAACCTCGTTAGTGAATTCGACTGACTCTACTGTCTGTACTCGAGATTCTGTCCATACAGTAGAAATTGCTATTGGTATTTCTTCCAATTGATTTCAGTATTGAATTCAGGTTGTATTGTGAGCCATTTTAATTTAAATTCGGGATGAGAAGTAGTAGCAAGGATAGAATCGTTTTCCGACGTCTCTAAAAGAAGTAACTCGCTGAATCTATTCTCAAATCCAGAAATTATACCGTTAAAAGAAGTGAATAAGCATGACGAAGTTCAGTTGCCGCTAAGCGTTTAAGGTTCTTCCTATTGCTAATAAAGTTGGGAACAGAGATACGTAGAAACAGTTTTTGTAACTTATTGATTGCATTGACAATCTGCTCAAGAACCAAAATGTACTCTTCGAGGAATTCGATTTCTATATCTCTGAAGCATGAATTAATTCTGTAAGTTAATCAACAAATCATTGAGGACGCTTTTGTGACGAATAAGCAATAAATAGAACACTGACATATAGACTATTCCACCTTGTTGCACAAGGAAGTCGTAACTGACATTTTAATATATTTTTTATTATTTGCTGTACTTTGCAGTAAGTTGTTCCGGAGATTGTGTTAAATTAATATGCAATTTGTTTTTTCAATTCCATTCTCATATCTCAAAAACTACAAAATCTAAAGGGAAAAGAGAAAAAATTGCAGGAAAGGTTGGCCAAATTTTAGGGGGAAAAAAAAAAAAAAAAAAAAAAAAAAAAATCTCAAAAACTACAGTAGCTACAGCGAAAAGGAATACATTTTTGGAATCCTGGTAAAATTTTAGATAGGAAAATGTAAAAAAATAAAAAAAATTATTGTTAATAATTATAGTAATATGATTAGAGAGCCTATTTAGAGACCTTTTATTGGTTACTCGTTAAAATAAATAGACTTTCTATTAAATTTTGCTTTTTTTTTTTTTTACTAAAGAATACCCCAAGGGTTATACCGCACCGATGGCAGGAGTCGGGGTCTTCTTCGGCCTTCCGGGGAAACTACGGGGTAGGGACTAATTCCCCCCCCTGCGGGGAGGGTCTCCGGAACCCCGCTCTTTGGTATTTGGGTGTCGCGGGTTCCCCGCCCCTCCCCTACGGGGTATGAAAACGTCCCCCCGTGTTCCCCGTCGGCTCGAGCCCCCTACATTGGCCGTGTAATACCTTTTACTATTAATATTTTTTATCACATAATAAATATAGTATATATATATATATATATATATATATATATATATTATATATATATATATATATATCACATATATATATATATATATATATATATATCCCCTGCTCCTTATAAAAAAAAAATAGCCAATATTTATTTTATTTATTTATTTTTTTTTTTTACATTTTCCTAACTAAAATTTTACAAGGATTCCAAAAATGTATTCCTTTCGCTGTAGCTATTGTAGTTTTTGAAATATGATTTTTTTTTTTTTTTTTTTTTTTTACATTTTCCTAACTAAAATTTTACCAGCATTCCAGCAATGTATTCCTTTTCCCTGTAGCTATTGTAGTTTTTGAGATATCTGATTGAAAAAATAATATTTTCCTGTTAATGAAATACATATAAGCCCCCGGATAATGATACGTTCCAAACAAGGAGATGAACACTTTGCAAATGAACTGTGGTGAGGTTTTGCGAAAGTGCCTTTCATCGCTGATTTTATGTCCGTTGTACAAATTAAACTAGCAGTGTGAGATATACCTTAGGTGATTACTTGTAAAGGTGTAATAAAATGTGGACAGTGTAAAGAAGATGCGAAAGCGAAATGCATCGAAAATTTGTGTTTGAAATTAATTGGCAATGATAAAATAAATGAAAGCACTTTATATAATATTTTCCAGACATTTAAAGTATTTACAGAATCTGCTAAACCATTTCTAACGTCACACAAAAGATTTAAATATTTCAAGAATCTCAATATTTTTCCCGATAGTTTTTCTGTTGATTTTTCTAATGGTTCTAAAGCATATATGATTTCGATAATTAAAATTTTACAAGTACTTGTAAAACATCCCGAAATTAAGAAATGCTTAAAAAAGCCCATTTATATTATCATGTGAAGACAAAATTATGAGAGATATTTGCCATGGAACAGTTTTCAGTTCTCATCCCAAGCTTAAAAACAACACACATAATTTAGCTTTTACTCTAAATACTGATGATATAGAAATTTGTAACCCATTAAGGAAAAATAGAACTGTTCTTAAATTATCTCTAATATATATTTCAATTTTGAATATTCCTCCCATAGAACGAAGTAAATTAAGGGATTGTAAAAGTTTAATTAAAATATTAAGAATTATTGGAGGCAAAATATACGGATTTGGAAAAGACATTGTTGTGGGGGCTATTCATAATATTGATAGGCGTCATCATTTATCGTAAGTTTAATTTTGATGATGATGATAGATCTTTCAACGGTGATGAAATCCTAGCAGAAAATATTTTGCCTACCATATTCACTCATCCCCCATTGATCAACTCATGAAACATCCCTGATCGGTGATGAGACGTCCCAGAACTGTTATCAAAACCCAGATGGAAACGATTTTGCAACCACATCCTTTAGTTCCCTAATATTGAACAACCAGTCTGATGCAGGACCTTTAAATTTCATGATAAAAATTCCTGAGTCATGTTTAATAGGTATGACATCTAAGTTGTGTTTCAGTAAACTACTGGATAGAATCTACGTGCCGAAGAACGTTGCGTTTCCAGTGGATCTAATATTGGATACATACCCAGATACGGCAAGGCTGAACATCTACCCCATATACAACAAAGACTCAGATATGATGACCCCTGTTCGCTGATGCTCAACTTTTATAAAATATGAGTTCCCCGATGAAAAAGGCTTAAGCCATATAGTTAAATTAGGTGGATCTGCAAAATATTTCAAGAAAGATGGTCACTGTGTGGTATCTACCTCTCTCGGGACACCAGAACCAGGGAAGAGTCTGATAACTAAATTTTTGAAAATATCATGCAACACCTCCTGTCTAGTAGACGACCGTTCAGCATCTTAATTTCCCTTAAATTGGGTGCAGATAATTTTGGACATCAGTTAATAAATCTAAGATGTTGTGAACATCCGAAAAGAGATATGAAGCGTAAGGAGAAAAGACATGTCACGAAGTGGCTAAAATACCATCGCAGACAGTAAATGTAATGAGTGACCATTCTTTGGAAGATGAAGAGCAAATGGTCATTTTAATAAACAAATTTGAAAATTACATCTGCCCAGGAGTTTGTATTTGTATTTTCTTAAATATTGAATAATATTGTGATAATTGTTATTGTGATTTTAAAAATGGTAACATTAAAACTTTTACCTTTTTTATGTTACTCTCATTTGGAAAAATTGTTTCTGATATGGAAGAGGTATATAAATCGGATTTGGAGAATTACATCCCAACTTTAGACAGAATCATTGAAATTCTTGAACTGATTAAGAAGATAACTAACCCTCCAGAAGTCATTGAACCAGACGAAGAAATTAAATCTAATAATTTTGATAAAAGAAACAACTGTTTCAATAAAGAGGACAAAACTTTTAAGGAGTTAAGGAATCAGAAAACTCCTCGATCACATGAATTGCTCTTAAAACATAATTACTTTATAGGTGTACATATTCAAAGGACTAAGAACTTCGACAAAAGGAAGATAATGTTAAGTTACGTTGTCAATGACTTTAAAAAATTAAGCGAAGGAGTATATAATTTATCCGAAGAATGTTATTTTGGTTGTCTAATTGCATATCATGGTGATGCCTTAGTTTTACACCAGATCGCAGGTTTTAAAGAAAGCTTTAGCCCACCTGTTCTGGTCAGTTGTCATGTCTGTGAGAAACCTCGCTTTAATTATTCCAAGATATTTAGACATGAATCGTTTAAATTAAGAAATCGGGATTGTTATTTGAAAACGTGTGATGAAACTGAACAAGCCTTACTTGATGGTAATGACATTCTTTACACAGAACTCTCTAAAAAAAGTCAGGAATAAATAGAAAATCATTATTATCTGAAATTCTATTCTTTTCAGTTTCAAAAAACTGTTTATTTGATCTAATGCATGTTTTATTAGAAGGAATAATTCTTTTGGAAATACTCATTCATTTAAAATGGGGGCCAGGCATTTGAGTACTCAGCAATTATGGGATGAGAAAGCCGAGTGCTTTAAAAACTACGCTTGAAACGTTCTTTTTTAGGGACGTGGATGGCCTAGTAGTTAGAGCATCCGGTTATTGTTAACTCTGCGACGCGGAGTCCAATGTTCGAATCCCGCTGATGGAGAGTAAACTCTCCTTTGACTCATTCATTTAAAACTAAAAATTTCAGGAATTGAACTATTACAAAGCATTTTTCACCCAGCTGGGATTCGAACCTGGACTCCGCGTCGCTGAGTTAACAGTGACCGGAAGTGCTAACGACTAGACCATCCATGTTCCCAAAAAAGAACGCTTCGATAGTTTTAAAGCTCCCGGCTTTCTCATCCCATAATTGCTGAGTACTCAAAGGCCAGCCCCCATCTCAAAGTCCATCTCTTAGTCAAAATCGCCTTATACAGCGAGAAAAGTTAAATAAAACTATAGCCGACTTTCCTTAACATTATGCAATTATATCTTCCGATTACACAATCATTTTCCATCGATTTTAAATTAAGGGGTACTTCAAAATCGGCATTCGTTTAAGGGGTACTTTAAAATCGGCATTCGTTTTTGCCAATCATATACTTTTATTTATTAGTCACGTAGATGCTAACAACCCATTTTTAAAGTATTACAAGTACTTATTAGGTGTTTTAAGAATAGCTTGGGCTACTAACACAACATTTTCTGCTACACTGGAAGCTAAAAAATTGTTACAATGCATCATCAGAATTTTCCTTCATTGTATGGAAAGGAAAAACTAACTCCCAAGAGCCATATGCTCGTTCATTTAGTACATCAGTTAATAACATTTGGGCCAGTAAGAAATTACTCCTGCATTAGACAGGAAGGTAAGCATTTTATTTGTAAGCGCAAAAGATATTTATTTCAACTTAAAGAATTTGCCATTGTCGATATACAAAGTTTATCAAATAGACTTTGCTTTGATTTGTATTTATCAAAGGACAAAGCCGAACTTCTTGGCTCAAGGTTGAAAAGGAACATGTGTTAGCCTCGGGAACAACATTTGCATGGTATCGACATCGCGAGATTACTTGTCTATTTTGAGAAGAAAGATGACCTCGTGTACTGCAATATTGTTCATGGCCTAATGGTTTTTTTCGTTGTACATAATTATCAGCCCTCGGAATGGAGACTGTTTATTGATTCGTCATAACAAAGTCTAAAGGTGGTCCTCCTTCATAATGGCAATAAGTTTGCCTCAGTACCAGTTGCTCATTCTGTTTATTTGAAAGAACGTTACGAGAATCTGAGTATGATTTTGTCAAAGTTAAAATACAAGGACCATGAGTGGACTATATGTGGAGATTAAAGTGATTTCCATGCTTCTAGGACAGCAAGGCGGGTACACCAAATACCCTTGTTTCTTGTGTGAGTGGGACATTCGAAACAAAGCCCAGCATTGGATACAACAGGAGTGGACGAGGAGATCTGGGTTTGAAATTGGAATAAAGAACGTCATGAAAGAAAACCTTGTGGACCCAAAAAACGTACTCCTGCCTCCACTTCACATCAAACTTGGCATAATAAAGCAGTTTACAAAAGCTCTGTCTAAGAAAGGGGAATGTTTCAAATACCTAAGGGACAAATTCCCTGTATTTATCCGATGCAAAAATTTAAGAGGGAGTATTTGTCGGTCCTGATATTCGAAAACTAATGAAAGATCCACAGTTTGAAACGAAAATGGATGTTAAAGAAAAAGTTGCATGGCTGTCATTCAAGGAAGTAGTAAGTAAGTTTCTTGGAAACAATAAAGACACAAATTTCAAGACAATCGTCGAAGATATGCTACAAAATTTGAGAGAACTGGGGTGTTCGATGAGCCTTAAGCTGCACTTTCTTCATTTTCATTTGGACTACTTTCCAGAAAATCTAGGAGCTGTTAGAGAAGAGCAAGGCGAGCGCTTCCACCAAGATGTGAAAGAAATGGAGAGGAGGTACCATGTCGCTGGAATACTAGTGTGATAACGGACTACTGCTGGGGTTTGCTTCGAGAAACTGAGAGTAGCAACATATAAAGGAAAATGCAGCTGAGTATGGTTCGACCTTTAAAATTCGCGCCATGCATTAATTGCTAATTTCATTTTCATATTATTGTTTTTACACATATTGTTCACCTTATATACCTATCACTTTCAAATTAAATAACATGTTGTTTCCAATTTTAAAACACTTTTAATTAACCATTATTGGATAAGTTATTACCTTTTTTCCTCATGACGTCATTTGCGTTTTGTGAAAAATTCCTACGTGATAGCAGCAGCAACTGCTGTCATATTTCGGATTCAGCACTCACAAAAACAAAAGTCAACAGTTACTTGTAAAACAAAAACATTTTTTCAAAAGTGAAAAAATGCGCCTGTGTTATTTATTTATTAATCATGTTATTTTCACTAACCATACTATTTAATAAGTTCAGGACCTACATTTTACGAGAATTCTAAAACATGTATTCCTTTTTAGTTGTAGCATTAGTAGTTTTTAAGATCATATGACGATAATCCCAAACGCTGGCCATAATGTATTATTAATTTATTATTTTATTATTCATTATATTATTATTATTATTATTATTTATTATATTATTATTATTATTATATATTTTATTATTATATATTATTAGTATTATTTATATTATTATTATGATTATTGATATTTATTGATTATTTTATTTCTTGATCTTATGAACTGGTGAACAATTTTATGAAAATTATTACTATTCCTACAAAAAAAAAAGACGGTTAACGTTAACGCATTAGACGTTACCTTTCCGTACCATTACTTTAACCGAAAACGCTTTCATGATACGCCGTTCTTTGTTTTTGGTTAACCGTTAAGATTTTACGCTTAACTTTCTCATTAACGGTGCCCCCCTTTGTTTATAGTTAATATATATATAATATATATATATATATATGATATATATATATATATATGTATATAATATTGTATATACATATATATATATATATATATATATATATATATATATATATATATATATATATATATATATAATATATAGTATATTATTTATATATTACATATATATATATTTATATCTATATTATATATATATATATATTAATATATATATATAGATTATATCATATAATAATATATATAAATATTATATATTATATAATATTATATATATATATATATAAGTAGTTATATATACTATATATATATATATATATATATATATATATGATAGAACCTCGCACTCACGTGATACACGATCATACACTCGCAAGTGGCGTAAGCTTTTTCATTGACGTATCCCCAAGTATCATTCTGCGTACCCCCCGGGGTACGCGTACCCCACTTTGGAGACCACTGTGCTAGGTATGCGCCGCTAACCCAAATGGATCTGACACACTGATGATGCATATATTTCTTTTAATATTTTTTAGAAGTTTGAAATCTAATTTTATCTATTTTTTTCTATGAAAATAACAAACTAAGTATGCCTAAAATAGGCCCTGGTAATGTGGTCGTAAAAACAAATATATTATTTTTGCGTCCCATACTTAAATCTATTGTTGTTATTTCTTTTTTTTTTTTTTTTTAGCATGCTTTTATTTTGGTGCCATTTGCGGTGCTTATGAACCCTCAATCACAATTTCTTTCCTTCTCATCAGCCGAAACAATGTTCACCTGGCTCCCACTATCCAAAAGTTATTCTTTATTAGACATAACATCGGTAATTTTATATAATTTTGAATTCATGCTATGAGTCTTCCTACTTAAACGATTTAATTTTTCCCTCCCCCACCATCGGGGGTTACAATATATTTTGGGGAGGCTGAATATTTCAGTGTTTGACGCCTGGGAGAAGCTTTACCATCAACTATTTTATCTATGAGTGTCAGGAAGGCTAGTGGCCCGGATATCATTCCTCCCCTTGTTTTGAGGGAGTGTGCTTCCGAACTGGCCCCTGCTCTCGTTCAACTCTACTCTCTATGCCTTAATACTAATACATTTCCTCAGTGCTGGAAGCGCGCATATGTCCAACCAATCCCAAAAAAGGGCAGCCGCTCTGATCCTTTCAATTATCGTCCTATAGCTCTCACTTGTATTCTATCTAAGATCTTTGAAACTCTTCTTAACTCTCATTTCCTGGATCATCTGGAGTCTTATTCCCTTCTTTCAGATCATCAGTATGGCTTTCGACGCTCGAGGTCAACTGGTGACATACTATCTTATCTTACTGATTTATGGTCTTCTGCCCTTAGGGACTATGGGGAGTCTTGGGTGGTGGCACTCGATATATCAAAGGCTTTTGATCAAGTATGGCATGCGTCACTACTCTCTAAGCTCCCTTCCTTTGAGTTTCCTCCTTCTCTTTGCTTACTCTTGTCAAGTTTTCTCTCTGGTCGCTCCATATCAGCACTCGTTGATGGAGGACTTCTTCTCCTTTCCAGCTCTTTGAAAACTCAACTACTTTACATCTCCCTCTCAAAAACACCTCCTAACTTTCCTATTTTTTTCAACGGTTCTAACGTCTCACCTGTTGACAACATAAACATTCTTGGTCTGAACATAAACAAAAATTATCTTGGAAACCTCATATCACAACGGTTGCTAAGGTGGCCTCAAAGAAACTGGGAGTTCTGTTCAGGTTGCGGGAATTTTTTTCTTCTGCACAGCTACTCCAGTTATATAAGGACCTTATTCGCCCTTGTTTGGAGTACTGTTCTCACATCTGGGTGGGCTCCGGCTCCACCCTTCTATTGGATAGAGTTGAGTCTAAAGCTAAGAGACTAATTAGCTGTCCCCTACTTTCTAACTCTCTTGACCCTCTATCTCTGCGACGTGACGTTGGCGCACTATCTCTTTTCTATAGGTACTACAACGGTAAATGCTCAGAAGAGTTGGCCACTCGCATTCCACCTCCAATGCGCCGCCCTCTCCTGGCCACAATGGGTACCTTGCTCTCGCATGAATTTTGCGTGAGCATTGAAATTCCAGACTCGCTCGTTGTGGTACCTCCTCTTTCCAGCCACTTCTGTTCTGTGGAACTCCTTGACATCTTCTGTTTTCCTACTGTATTTAATCTTTCTCTCTCTTTAAAACCCACGTCTGTGCTCACCTAAGAGAGATTTGCGTTAGGCTTGGGCTTGGGTGGGCTTTCCTGATTTTATTTTCTGCCACCTCCTTGAAAAGGTCCAGTCCGTGAGCTGCTGAGTAATCGGGTAAAAAATGACGACGCCCATGGACCTTCACCATAAACTAAATTTGTTTGACTTACATGTACATTATTACTTGACATATCATTTTTATTTACAGCTTCATTTATAACATAAAAATCCAGGTGACTATTATTAATAGGAAAAGAACTTTCCTTCACATGCATCTGGTCTTGTGAGGCAGGACCTTTTTTATTATTCTCTAAAACACCTCTATTAGAGTCGTTATTATAATTATTATCATTGACTGCATTATTTTCTGAACCTTTTTCCATATCATCTAAACCAGGGGTCTCCAAACTTTTTAGCCTAAGGGCCAAACTGACTCCTCCACTAAGTCCCAAGGGCCAAGGTAGGTCATCATACCAAAGTTTAAATTCGGAACGACAAGTGCGATATGAAAAGCGAAATATAGTGCGACTAGTGTGTTTTGTGACTATAGTTTCTTAGTGAAAATATAGTTCTACTGCTGGCCGAATCGATATCGCTCGCAGGCCGGCCTTGGCCCTCGGGTCCTTTGTTTGGAGGTCCTTGATCTAAGCTAACTACATATGTAAAATTTTCAGTATCTATTGTTTTTCGAATTGCTACCAAATTATTAAATTTAATTGTTTTTATTCATAATTACCCTACTTGTCGGACTGACAAGTTTCTTCATACGTTTCCCGAAGTAGGTAGGGGTTTTCTTGAGTGGCTGAAGTGGAGTTGGGGAGAAGGCGAGCGCATACATGAGGCAGATGTGTCTTTCACACTTAAAGGAATTGTGTAAAAATTGCTTTTGATGGTAACACAAACCCTTGGTAGGTGGATCTGTTGATGCATTCATTGGCTGTTCTTCTTCTCCTGCTTTTACTTCTTTCTCTGATATAACGTCGTTCCTCATTGTAAATTGAGGCAGGACGCTAGTTAAGGTTAAGAGTTTTCCCCAACTCGGTTACATTTCTGATCAGCTCTTTTATTAGGCTAAGCAACTCCTCTTGGCTTTCAAACAGACGATCCAATTGTCGCTTTTGAGACAAATTTCTCTTTCTTGAAGCTTGTGTAGGCCTTTCTTCCTCCACTAGAGTATTGTTGACACTCCCCATGTTTCTCTCTCCCTTGGGTGGTGATGGAAATTCTTCCGATGGTAGAAGTTCTTGTACAAATTATCCGCTAAGGTTACTAACTTTTCAAGGTTGTTGCCCTCCGACATGGTCATTATAAGCATCTGAAGAGATGAAGGCAACTGTGAGAGAAACAACTCCTTCGTAAACTTAGAATTACTGTCTATTAATAATTCGAAGCTATTGTCTCCTAAAACACTTTTCACCCGAATTAAGTACTCGTTTGGGAGTTCATTTGGGTTCAATCCATCGTGAAAAATTTTCTTTATTCTGTCACTCAATGCTGGCGTATATGTTTCTACGATAACGTCTATCATCAATTGGTATGAATTTTCTTTAATAAGGAATTTGATCATATTCACTATCTTATTGGGTAAAATGGAGGCCAGCAAACCTACCCGTTCCTTTGTATCAGTCACATTACTTAATTTGAACACTGTGTTTCTGGCGTGCATTAATTCCTGAATAGAAAATTGGTCAAAAACTGGTAAAGCCGCTAGAGGAAGGCTATTAACTTTTTCCTTCTTTCTTCTGGCATGAAGTCGAACGCCTATCAATAATGGTCTTAGAAGTCCCAGATCTAGGAGAAGACTTTTCGCCCTCAATTGTTTTGTACGAGGAAGAAGGAATTGGGGAATGGGGGTTTTCTTTTGGGGAAATTTGCTGTCCTTGAAGGAGTTTTGGGGGAAGGTAGTTTTCCCTTTTGTTGTTTGGGGGACTTTTTCTTTCTGGGATAAGGCATTATAAGCGAAGTCTTGAACTGTTTCAAATAAAAAGGAGAGCGTGTGCATTTGAATGTGACACCGCTGTGTAGGGATGCCGATATATAAAAAAATATCGATATATCGATATTTTAAAAAAATATCAAATTGCTCTCGATACTATCGGTCAAAAAATATCGATATATCGGATTAAAAAAATATCGTTTATATATATATATATATATATATATATATATATATATATATATATATATATATATATA
>JABUQX010028046.1:77500-106833 GCA_015478945.1 Trachelipus rathkii
ATATAAAATAACATATAAAACAAAAATACTTTCATATTCCACAGGTGTACATGCTTTTATTTGGAATACACCTTTGAGTCACACAAACTGTGTGAACGCTACACGTCAAATATGTGCCTGTGTGGGCTAATACGAGTACCACATATTAACACGAGAGTCAAAGAGACGTGTTAGTCTTAATATATATATATGAGCGTAAGTATATGTAGATATTATAAGTAAATATCTATACCAAGTACCTGATATAAAAGCCACATAAACGACTTAAGTATATTAGTAACTTTAAAGCCAAATAATGATACTATAAAAAGAAATAATATAAAATTAGATCTATTTAGAATATAATAATATAATTATATAACGTATATATATAGTTAAAGATATTGTATATATTAGTATAAATAATTTAAATATAATATATATAATATATTTATATAATATATATAATATAATTACATAATTATATAATATACGAATTGCTTATAGTTATTATTTATTATTATTCAAGATTTTGATTTTACTTCTTGCCATACAGCTCTAAAAGTTAATTAATAAAAAATTGCTTAATTCTTTAAACTATAAAGCAAAATGAATTATATCAGTTTACTGGTCATAAAACGCTTTAAATGTTTATATAAAGGTAATTGGAAAACGTTAATGGTGTGAGATCAATAAAATATTTTCTATTGTTCGTAATGATAAAACGTTCCATAATCCAAAGATTTAGGGGGGCAAAGTGCCCCCTGCCCCTTGCCTACGCCATAATAATATAATATATATATATTTATAGTATTATTATATATACTATATATAGTATATATATATATATATATAATATAATATATATAATAATATTATATATATATATTATATATATTAAGTTTGATCTTATTGAAGCGAAAATACTATAAATTAGTAATTTACTGAATATAAAACTAAAAGTTTATAAAAATTGACATTTCTAAGGGCGAACTGAAAACTATTTAATCCAATAATTTTTTTTTTATTTCTTTTTGTTGGAAACTAGATACCCTGTGCGATAATATGTATTGGAATATGTAACTTTTTCTTGTGTCGAGCGGTCGAAAGAGAACGGAAAACAAGAAATAATTTTATTTTGTAATATAACTTTTTTTTTTTTATTACGAAATAAAAAAAAAAAAAAATTATCGTAGTCCAATCATACAGGATATGGGATGGAAGCTCGAACGGACAGGTCATTTAGCCTTTCCTAGAATGCATGAGTCTGACCCTGAATCATATTATATTACCTAAACCTATTAACTATATTCTCATGTAGGAGTGACCTGACTGTGACTATATATACCTAACCTATCTTATACCTAACCTAACCCATTTCAAACCCTTAGAAAATATAATATGAAAAAAAAAAATAATTCATTTCGCCCTACGAACATTATTTTATGTATCATAGAGGTTTACCTGTGCAAAAAATTTTTTTTTTTTTTATCTGTCCTCCCGTTCCGCGGCGTGAGCGTTAAGTACTTTTGTCAATATATATATATATATATATATATAATATGTATATATTTCTATATATTATTATATATATATAATTATATATATATATATTATATATATTATATATATATATATAATATATATATATATATATATTTATTATATATATATATATTATATAATTATATATATATATATATATATATATATATTATATATATATATATATAATATAATAATTATATATATATATTATTATAATTATATATTATTTTATATATATATATATTATATAATATATATATAATATAAATGCGGAATAGGGACCGGGAACTGTAGGATGACTTTGTGCAGAAAATGCCAACGCTCGCCACTGATATAATATATATACTATATATATATATATATATATAATATATAATATTATATATAATAGTATATATATATATATATATTATATATATATATATATATAATATATTAATATTATATATATATAATATATTATATTAATCTTTATGGCTGTGTCCTGGTTTTGAATCGCATTAAAATAAGAAGAGCGATGGAAATTAAAAAAAGAATCAGTTGAAAGAGAGCGAAGAAACTGCGAACTGCAAAACTATCGACGGGTCGAAAGCTTGAAAAGTTTCAGCTCTAAAAATGGTAAAGAAGAGAGAGAGAGAGAGATGGAGGAGAGAGAGAGAGAGAGAGAGAGAGAGAGAAGAGAGAGAGAGAGAGAGAGAGAGAGAGTAGAGAGAGAGAGAGAGAGAGAGAGAGAGAGAGATTTTGCCAGACTTTGAAGGGTGTTATATTAGGGAACCACTCACAATTGGTGAGAACCACTGGAAATTAGAATAAATTATTGCAACTTAAAATTTAATTTCAAAAATTTTTTATAAAATAAAAAAGATAACTTTTAATATAAAATCTTAAATCAAAAACAATAGGTGAAAACACTCAAAAGTTTAGATTTTGGTTCTTTTTCTTTAAGAAGAACAAATATATATTAATTTTTTGAAATAAATTAATACGCAGAGCCACAGAATTTTTGGATTATTCTTTTGAAAAAATTTTAAATCTGAGGAAATGAAAAGTTTGCATTAAAAACATGTGAACTGGGGAATAAAGACTTTCAATTTAGGTCTCCTCCCTCTTGGGCCAGTATGTCATATTGTAGAACAGTTTTGTTACAATAAGAAGAAGAATCTTTCTCGTGGTTGCCCAGGAGAAGGGAACGTCCTCATTCCACGCCACTGTATCACCCCTTCCCAATGAACGGTGCAGATGTTTATAGAATGTATACTATATATATATATATCTAGTATATATATATATAATATATATATATATATATATATATATATTATATATGACTTTTTATTTATTTATGTAAATAAAATTATTTTATTAAATTTTATATAAATTTTAAAATTAGATTAGTTTTATATAAATATAATATATATCTATAAATTATTATTTTATTTTATATATTATCAATTTTTATTTATTATATTATATATATACTATAATTTATATATTATATATATGTTATATTATATATAATAGTATATATATATATATAATATTATATATATATATATATATATATATATATATATATATATATATATATATTAAAGATTAAACCTAAGTATAATAAAATAATAATAATATATAATCATATATAATAATAATATATATATAATAATATCATTATAATAATATATAATATAATAATAATATAATGAATTAATACCGATTACAAAAAAAATTAAAAGTCTTCTAACATCACGCTAATCTTAATTTCAGATATTGAAAAATTATTTACAATTTTAAAATTATTTTAATAGTATAATTTAAATTCATAAATTAATTAATATATAATATAATTTTATAATAATATAATAATAATAATAATATAATATAATCAATAATAATAATATAAATAATAATAAAAAACACTTTATTACTGAATTATTTAAGCTAATATATTCAAGAAGTAAATAATAATATCATAATCATATAAAAATTCTAATCATGTAATGATAATAATAAAATAAATTTACCTTTGCTAAGAATAATAATAATGTATAAGAATATAATAAATAAAATAATATAATAATATAATAATATTTAATAATATATAAAAAATATAATAAATAATTAATGATATAATAATAATAATTAATATAATATAATAATAAAAATAATAAATAAATGTAAAATAGTAAAAATAATAATAATAATAATAATAATAATAATAATAATAATAATAATAATAATAATAATAATAATAATAATAATAATAATAATAATAATAATAATAATAACAATAAACAATAATATAAATAATATAATAATAAATAATATTAATAATAATTATTTAATATAATAAATAATAATAATAATAATAATACCTAACGTTATTCCTTCTAACATTGCATAATGCATCATTTTATTTTCCATTTAATTTCGAGTTTCGTTTCCTTTTCATTTTAAAAAATCATTTCGAAGCGAAATCTGTTACTTTTTTTTGTTACTTTTTTTTTTGTTAGTTTTTTTTTTTTGTTACTTTTTTTTTTTTGTTTATTTTTTTTTTTGTTACTTTTTTTTTTTATTGAACTTTATTTTCCTCCTTCCTTTTCGTGCTTTGGAAGCGTTCATGAAACGTACGAGGCTTTGAATGCAGTTAACCTCACCTGCCCGATCCTTAATTTAACTTTTTTTTATTATCACGTTTTCTTTTCCACCCCATGTGTGTATGAGTAATTTTTTTCCATCGCTATGCTCGAAGCTTTAATATATATATATATATATATTATAATATTATATTTTATATATATTATATATTATACTATGATATAATATATATTATATATATATTATATTATATATATATTTACATTACTCAATATATATAACTTATATATATCGATATATATATATATATATATATATATATTATATTACTATTATATTATTATAATATAATATTATATATATTATAATATATATAATAATATATATATATATAATATACATATATTATATATATTATATATATATATATATTATATATTTTATAGTATATATATATATATATTATATAATGATTATTATATATATATTTATATATTATATATAGTTATTATATATAGTATATATATATATATAATGAGTATATACAATCAACTCCCTCAAAAATACATGTTACAAAAAAACAAACAGCAAATGATGACGTTAAAATAAACATTATCAGTTCTATTTTTTCAATATCTACATCGATATTAATCTCAAACAAATATTACTAATGATAAAATACAACACAGTCTTTCAAAATACAGCTTTTGCTTTAGGCGTAAGATTTAAGCCTGTTGTGCCAGTCGTATATTGCAGTAACGTAGCGGGGACTGCCTCTCGAAAAATTCTTCACCAGTACTCATTAGGATCGCTTTTAAAGAATCAATAATTTTGGGTTGTAGTCTTTGAGCCAGGGAGAAAAAAAGCTCAAAACCGCCAACAATTTTATATTCCAGGATCTAAATTTAGGGCTGCACAGAGCATATAACAAAATTTTGAAATGAGATAATAGTACCCATTGTTGTGAGAGCCAAAACTGGGAGTAAACTTTGCTTTTATGCCGTGGAGCGGAATCCGTATTGAAGGTCATGGAACAGTTTGGAAGAAAGCTGGTCGTAAGTGGGAAAGCAGGAAGGGAATGGTTTTAAACCCACACTATTTGGCACCTTACAGCCTGTTTTGATGGTTGATATACGGGCTTTTCCGAAGTTTATTATTATAAAACTTGTTAAAAAATGAATAATTTCATCAATTGGCCTCGAATGTATAAAGCCATACTGTTAATCGGAAAAAAAGAAAAATGATTCCATGTGATCCATGATTAAGGGTAAATTAAGGATACATTCATAGATCTTAGGCAAAATACATGTATGATCTATTAGGCGATTGTTAAAAAGTTAAAAAGAAAATTGTTAATATTAAAACTCATAGAGTAGAGGAAATAAGGGCATTGTCATCGGGGAAACACATTCCTTCAAAACTGGGAGGGATGACATCAGACTCACTTGCCTTACTTGATCTCACTTGTTCAACTGGTTAGGATCCTAAGTTACTGACCAAATGTAATCTCAGTAAATATATACGGTATCCGAGAGAAGAACAAGGCTGACGAGAACTGTAAGAGTCGTCCTCTGTTAAGTCATATCATAAAACGAGGTCACAGAAATTAGCCTTTTCTGCAGAAGAATTAGCTACAGATCCATCAGAGCGATAAAGAGGAAAATCTTAGTTTCATAATCTTTTAGTAGTGTTTTTTGTTAGAACCCAGAAATTTTTATCACAAGGATATCCAAAGAGGTCATTGTACTGTCATTTATTTGAAATATGCTTAGTCCATTGAATAATATGCAAGGAACAATTTCAATCTGACTGAAAATTAGAAGAGTGATAAGAGAAAATTTTCAGTGCCTGATAAGCAGCTTTTAGATTGAGTGACAAGAGAGCAGTTTTGGTAGAACAATGAGTATTAGGGGAAAAAAAGATTTTGTGAAAGTCAGTGATTGTGGTCCCCACTGTTTTTGATAGACCCCGAAGCATCTACAGTGCCAAACCTAGTTAATGTAGAAGCCATGCGTGCATTGTTTTCCAATTAGCCTGATTAAAGTGCCATTGAATGCCTTTAGGGCAGAGTACACCTACTGGATTCAAGCTATTGAAATTAATAGATATAAGATTGTGACCAAAGTTATCAATGGGATGATTTGTTTATAGCGAGATGGACTATTGATTAATTGTAGGTCAAGATTGTTCAAGAATAGGTTAAAAGAACTCGGAATGTATGTAAGTTCCTTAATCAACTGGGCCAGGTCGTGAATAATACGGAATGACTTTGATTCCTTCCCAAAGCGATCAGGATGATGGGGGGGGGGGGGGTTACATTTAATCTGAAACTAGATTAACATTGTTTAATTTAGAGCAATAAAAGTTTCCAAAATGTGAAAAACATTTTAAGGTGTAGAATCTATGTTACCGTATTTATGTAAATGTTATTTTCAAAATTTTGAAGCAAAATTGTTGATTCGACTTCCCCTAATTACGAATCACTGGACTTTGCAGAACAATTTCTAACTTCAAGCTACTCATAATTGAGTAACTTTTAACAGAGTTTAAAATTGTATGGCTTATACTAAAAGTACAGACTTATATATTAAATTCAAACGACTCTGATCCCATGTCCTTGATCTTAAGAGCTTTTTAAGTTTTCCATAAAGTTAACTTTGTAAATACCAAGTTTAGAACCTGAATAATGACTCTGGATCTAGATCAAACTCTTTTTACTATATTTAGTTGTTTTTTTTTCAAAGCTTGTAACTCATGGGTTTTGCCCTATTCTAAGAGAACTCAAAGAAACTGCTTTCTAGGATCCACGAGAAGAATCGAGTCATTGACTTTCAACCCGCAAGCTTTAGTCACTTGATAATGCAGTGAATGGAAGCAGTAAGATAAAAGCCTTGCTTCATTGCTTATCGAGTTTATTAGTGGTGCTACTAGAAAATGGGAGAGAGGTGTGTGTTGTTAGTGGTGCTACCACAAAATGGGGGAGGGGGTATGTGAGGGTGAATTGAGTACTTAAAAGTGCTTCTAAAGATTGAAGATTAAGATTGAACATTTATCATTAATGTTAACCTCTTTATTCAGTAAATTATTATTATTATTATTATTATTATTATTATTATTATTATTATTATTATTATTATTATTATTATTATTATTATTATTATTATTATTATTATTATTATTATTATTATTATTATTATTATTATTATTATTATTATTATTATTATTATTATTATTATTATTATTATTATTATTAGTAGTAGTAGTAGTAGTAGTAGTAGTAGTAGTAGTAGTAGTAGAACATTATTAATTATTGTTCCACTATTAATATATTTTACTTTTACAGCATCCATTGGACCACCCCTTCTTCATTTGGACCCCTTCACCGTGTGGGCAGTTCCCAATAACGCTTCAAATGGTACTTTGGTAGCTTTTGTAGAGGCACAGAACTTGCGTCCAACGCCACTGACCTTTTCTGTTTCCCCAGAAACCCTTATTCGAATTGATCCCAAGACCGGCAGAGTTACCACGGCCAGGAACCTTCTGAAAGAGGTTCGTCACTTGTTTCTACAGGTAATAATAATAATAATAATAATAATAATAATAATAATAATAATAATAATAATAATAATAATAATAATAATTGTTTTATTAGTAGTATTATTAGGGCTGAGGTGTCGGTAAATTTTTTGTGCATGTTCTGGCTCCTGCTCAATTATTTTAAATACTAGGCTCCAACTCCGACTCCTGCTCAGTGATTTTTCATGCGTTTCGGACTCCACCAAAAAAAATGATGCTCCGACTTCAATTCCAGCTCCTCAGTCCTAATTATTATTTTTAAAGTTCTTTCACTATTTTTTTTTTTAAACACTAATACAGTTTTTGTATATTATACGTTTGTTGATTAGTTTTCCTTTTTTTTGTTTTAGTTATTATGTATTTTTGTTTACTAATGGTGTATCAGTGAACTGTGATGGAGTTAACTATCCTTGCATGCGAATGGACCATGGAACCTTAAATAAGCATGTGTAGATGATCTATGTTGTAAATAAAGCTTATGTAGATATCCTGAGTCTTAAATAAGCTTTTGTGAATGATTTGTGTTTTAAGTAAGTTTATATAAAGTTGATGTAGAGCACTTTATGGTGTAGTGTTTGACTCGTTGCCTTTCAACCGCAGGTTAAATCCCCTGCGTATAGTAGTTTGGGTTTTATCTTTCTGTATAGACGAAATAAAACTTGGCCGTGCCCATTGGCTGGCGTCGGGTTGAGGATGATCTGCCTGAAAAAGCTCGATTTTTCAAGTTAAAATTCATTAAAGAAAATTTGCAAGTGAGATTAGTTTATCCAAAAATAATTCAAGTAAGAGTATTTTATTAAAGAAAATTGCTAGTGAGAGTAGTTTTATATCATATCTTTTATTTATAGCTTTTTATTTGTCTTCAGGTTGGAAATCATACATTCACAATCGAAGTATCTGATCAAGTGGAGTCCATTTCAGAGGAAATCATCTTGAGAGTTCTTCCTGGTAATGGGACGTCCTCTTTAATCAGGAATGATCAACCACCTCCTCAACCTCCCTTTTATCCTCAAGATAATCTCCAACCACAGTCGCCATTTTATCCAAAAGATAATCATGGAAACCATTTTGTTACAACTAATTTGCCTTCGGATGAAAGTAAGTTCTTCTTCTTCTTCTTCTTCTTCTTCTTCTTCTTCTTCTTCTTCTTCTTCTTTCTCCTTCTTCTTCTTCTTCTTCTTCTTCTTCTTCTTCTTCTTCTTCTTCTTCTTCTTCTTCTTCTTCTTCTTCTTCTTCTTCTTCTTCTTCTTCTTCTTCTTCTTCTTCTTCTTCTTCTTCTTCTAACTATGCTTTAATTATTCTTCTTCTTCCTCTTCTTCTTTCTTTCTTTCTTCTTCTCTCTTTCTTCTTTCTTCTTTCTTCTTCTTTCTCTCTTCTTCTTTTCTTCTTTCTCTTCTTTCTTTCTTCTTTCTTTTCTTTTTCTTTTTCTTCTTTCTTTTTTCTTTCCAGCGCTGTAACTATGCTATTAATTATTATTATTATTATTATTATTATTATTATTATTATTATTATTATTATTATTATTATTATTATTATTATTATTATTATTATTATTATTATTTCTTTATCCTTCCGCTCTTCCGATTGATTTGGTTGCGGCTCAACACGCTCCGGAAACAGTATAATTAAATAAAAGAACAATGACGTAAATCGAGTTCCCCTACCATCCCTCTCCTTAAGTAAGAGTTCGTCATAAAAAAATACCCACTCTTAGGGCTTCACAAGATTGGCAGGACTGACACTTCACTGGTATTCGTCAATGCTGTTCAATCCCTGGGCCAGGCCCACTATACTATGCCCCCCCTCACAAACCCTCCATTCACCCACTATGAACTTTTTCTTTTTCGCTTCAAGCTAAACTCTTGTTCAGCTTCCTTCGACACTCCTTTTACTGACTCAATCCACCTCTCTTGGTCTCCTAGAGTTTATCTGTCCCTGGCATACTACTACTATGCATCTGGATGGCCAACCTGAATCACAGCTTTCCTTATGCACCAAACCATCTCAATGTACTCTCGTTTATTCTCTTATTTACGCCTTTCTTCACACCACACAACTCCCTAATGCGTTCATTCCCATTTTATCAATTCTTCTCTCACACCTAACACGCCCCCTCAAGATTGTACCTACCCATACCTAGTCCATACCATAATTTCACTACACAGTAACACAGGTACAAATACTTCATACAAAATCCTAGCTACTCAAGACTTTGTCCCTTCCTATCCACCATGGATCTAATTTCACCAGCCATCTTCCTACCATACACAACTTTCCTACTGCACCTCTGCATCATCCGGGAGCGTTTTATGCAACATATATCTTAAATATTTAAAAATATATATTTGATCCAATCTTCGTTCACTATCCAATTATCTACGTACTTATAAACGCTTTTGTTACATTACCTAAATCCAATCAATCACCATGTCGCCTCTCTTCTTGATCACTCATCAGTGCAATTCCATCTATGCCTGTTGATTTACCATTCTTCAGCGTTTTCTCACTCTCCTATTACTTCCTCCTACCATTACCTCTTCATCTCCAAAATGCCTATTTCTTCTTACAGCATCAAACTCGCACACATTCACTCTCACCTCTTCATTACTGGCAATTATGTAGATTTTCTAAGTGTTCCCTCCACACTTTCCCGCTTCACATCCATTTTTCATCAGTCACGAAAGTAACATCCATATTCTTTTATTTTCTAAGATTCCCTTTATTCTCTTTCTAAGTAGTACCCTTCCAGAAAAGGTTCCTATTTCCTTGTAACTTCCATTTAAATTATCATTATTTGTATTATTTTTTTTTTATTAATAAACAAAAATCTTTTGAAAAGCACAAAGTCTCATTCAAGGGAGTGTTACTATCATCATCACTACTATCACAATCACCATCACTATTAATATTACTACCATTAATAATATTGTTAATATTCCACGTTATGCCTTACCATTACTATCTTCATCTTTATCACCATAAATGGTTCTAAATTCTTCTTGAATCTTCACCGGATTTAAGTTTATCAATTTTATTTAGAGTCAGGAAAGACTCTTTAAACTGATTATTCTCCTCATCGATCACGTGTTTTCAAAGTCTTTTATAAACATTAGAAATTTTAAAATAAAATTTAATGCTTTCAGAGATATTATTTGTATTTGAAGTAAATAAAGGCAAAAAATCAAAACAACAGCATATACACTATACCTTTGAAACGATAAAGGTCCTTCACTTAATGGTGGACCTAAAAAGTCATCTCCCAGGGGATAAAGACCTTCAAGAGTAGGACAGTGAGGAAGTAGTAAGAGAATAAGTTATAAGTAAATGAAGGTTTTATCATAAAATTCCGGAGAAAAACTAATAAGCCTTGTAGATTCTTACATCAGACCCAAAAGACGAAATTGATGAACCAATATCACAAAACGAAGAAATCAATATCCAAATATCCAGTCGAATAATTTTAAGGATTATATTATTCACAATTAATAATATATGTCAAAACAAATATACGAATCCAACAAACAAAACTATATTCAAATTTGGTCCTAATCCTATAAAGAAAAATACAAGACAAATAAGTAAAAAACAACTTACAAAAATGAAACGATACAAACAAAATAAGCGCAGGCCCCTACATCGTGAAACATGCCACAAACTTACCTGAAAATAATCAAGTATATTATAGTTTTTTTTTTTATTTTTTCCCCTTAATCACATCCCAAAGCCTTTCTCAATTCTAATAGGTTTTTCCTATTATTCTTTTTTGTAAGACCATCTGCTAATTGCAACCTTGAATTTACCCATTCAACTGACTTTATCACTCTATTCTCCATCTTTTCCTTTAAATTAGCTAATTCTATTCTTAATATTCTATTTTTTACACCCTTAGTAGAATTTATGCTGTCTCTTAACGACTTACAGTCTGTCATTGCAATTATGTCCAGCTTAACTGGATCATTAATATTTGTCAATTCCTCCCACAAGTATTTAATGTATTCTCCCCATTCAATAGCTTCCACCATGCTCAGGGTTTCGGCCGACAAAGTTGAACTTACCACACGCTTGGCTACTTTTGATTTCCATAACAAAGGACAGATGTTACCTGCAATATCTCTTATCCTTATACAATAACCTATCTGTGTCCTACCCTCACTCACATTACCAAAAGATGCGTCAGAATAAACTTCCAAACGCATTCTTCCCCTTTTTAACTTTGGTATTCTCATTTGCATTTCTTCTCTTTTTGCTCTTTCAGCCACTTTAATTAACTCCTGGTAGTCTTCCACAGTGGCCTCTTTCATATTTCTTCCGAAAAAACTCGCATCAAAACTAAGGTCAGGTCTAGTATTTTGTGACATCCAGTTTAATTTTCCTAACAAAGATCTATATTCTGTCATCTCCTCTTCATTTAACCTTTCATCCTTATCCTCCTTCTGTAGTTTTCTTATTATTAATTTATCCCTTGAATAACTCTTTTGACTTATAACAATATCACCATCTTTCTTTTGTTCCACTTCTATCCCTAAATATTTAAAAACACCGCTTTCTTCTCTACCAACCTTCAGCTCTTTCTTTATTTTTGATATTATTTTTTCCTCAAACATTTTATTACCGCCATATATGAGATCATCTACATGTATTCCCATTATTCCACAAATACTACCATTCTCTTCCCATTTAAAAATAGTGTTATCTATCTTACTCCTCTTCCCTCCAATTTTCATCAACAGTTCTACTAAACTCTCATACCACTTCCTTGCGGCATCCTTTAAACCGTATACAGTTTTCTTTAACTTCCATAATTTTAGAGTATTGGCTTCCTCTGGAGGTTTTATCACCACTTCTCTTTCCATTTCTTTTCCTTGTAAGTATGCTGTTTTCACATCTAAGGTCTTTACCTGCCAATCATTCATATTTATTATTGAAAGTATTATTTTTAACCCTTCTATAGAAAACGTGGGAGCTTCACAATCTTCTATTCCTAAACAGTCTTTTTCCATAAAACCCTTAACCACTAATCTTGCTTTCCATATTTTTCCTCCTTCTTTCTCTTTTTCAGTAATTATCCATCTTGTCCTAAGAATCTTAGTCCCTTTACTTTCTTCTATCTCTTCAAACACATTATTTTCTTTCCAACTATTAATCTCATTCTTCTTTGCTTCTTGGATTTTCCTTGCATTCTCTAACTCCTTACTTTTGATGTTACCTACTTTACCTTCAATAAAATATGATTCCTCTTTATCGTCCTCCACTTCATATTCTCTTAAGTCAACCCAAAACTTTTCATCTGAATCTAAATCCTGGACATTGTAAGTACCATCATACTTACCTCCTCTTTTACCTCCCAAACTCATCACTTTTACTCTTCTCCACCACTCTTCATCATCGTGTCTTATTCTGTAATTTTTTCCTTTTCTAATATCAACATAACGAATCCCATCACCTTCGCCAAATTCACCTTCTTCTTCTTCTTCCTGAACAAACTCCTCCTCTTCCTCCTCTTCATCATCCTCCTCTATCTCTTCTTCCTGCTCCTCTTCCTCTTCCTCCTCCTCCTCCTCCTCTTCTTCTTCATCTTCTTCTTCCAAAACTTCCATTATCTTTTCATTTTCTTTTTCTTCCCCCTTCTCACTTACTTTTTGTATTTTCGTTATATGTATTTTATTTACCTCTCTAATCAAGGCACCATGTTTAACCAATACTATTTTCCCATCTCTCCCAATTATTCTACCAGGTCCTCTCCATTTTTCCTCACCCTTTTTCTTATAATAGACTTTGTCTCCTACTTGGGCTTCATCTATTCTATGTGTTCTAATTTTACCTTTTAAAGCCCTCCTTATACGATCTCTACATTCTTTCTCTTGTACTTTATCCTGAACCAACATTTGTAATTCTATTAGTTCTTTTAATTTTGCTCCTTCTACTTCTTCTTCTAGTTCAGCAGGGCTGACACGTTCCATCTCATTTTTACCTCGATAAAACATCCCAAACACCTTCTGATTAGGAGAGTATCCACCACTCATTATTCTATCATTTTTCGCACTGACCATCCACATTAATATCCAATCTCTTCCTTTAACTCCATCCTCTTTTAATTTCCTCATACCCTCCTTCAAAATCCCTACTGTCTTTTCACTTTTACCGTTGCTCCACGGGCTCTCACTCGCTGTACATAACATCTCTATACCCCATTTTTCTGTAAATTCAATTATTTCTTCATTTTGAAATTCCCTGCCTCCATCGGTTATTATTTTTAAGGGAGCTCCAAAATAACTAATCCATTTCTCCATTACACATTCCATTATGTTAGAGGGTTTCTTATCTTTTAACCATTTCGCCTGACAATAATGTGTTGCCCAATCCACCATGACTAGAAATTTTTCACCTTCCAATTCACCTATGTCCATTGATAGTACTTCGTTAAAATGTTTTGCAAGAGGTAATCCTACTATAGGCCTTTCAGGGTGTTTCTTATATTTCTTACAAGTTTCGCAATTACTACAAATCTCCTTTAACGTTTGTAATCTTTCCTTCTTCAACTTCTGATAATCTTCGTCTTGACCCCATGCTTTATCAATCATCTGTTGCAGTTTGTCAAATGAGCAATGACCGAATTGTAAATGTATACGTAAACATGTATTTTTCCATTTTTCCTCATTAAGTATTGAATTATTTTCCCTAAGCGTTAGCCAGACACCCTTCATTTTCCCTTTTTCCCTTAGTTTTATCCTGATATGACCCTTACTATCTATACTAATAGGTATTTTATCATTTATTAAAGAATGATGACATTCTAAATATTTTTTACCAAAATCTATCCTAGCATTTAACTTATCCATAACTACTGTCCCTATCAACCAAGGTATATTCCCTTCTACTATTTCTGTTTCCAGTAATGCCTTATTTCGACCTAGAATGATAGGGATTAAAAATTTCCTATGACATTTATATTCTCTCTCCCCAAAAACATACGTAGCTTCTATTTTCTCTTCAGATCTTCTCATTTTTTCCAATTCTTCCCTGTTTAAAGTCGAAAGAATCGCCCCTAGTCATAATTCTCCTATTACACTGTTCTTACAACCTGTATCTACTATCGCACTTATTATATCCCAATTGTCTTCTTCTTCTATCCCTCTATCACCCAACAAAACCACCTCTTTGTTTGAAGTCTTCTTTTCCTTACAGTTATTGGCCAAGTGTCCTTTTTCTTTACATTTGTAGCATTCTTTATCTTTTAACCAACAAGCTTCCATCACATGGCCTTTCTTCCCACACCCTTCACATTCTTTCTCACTTCTGCGATATTCTGGACAGAATCTTTGCATATGTCCCTCCTTTTTACAATTATAACACACATTCTTCCTCTCTATATTTTTATTCCTCTCACCACTATACCATATCTTATCCTTGTTTTGGTTTTGAAAACTCTTTCCCATAATTCCAACTAACAGGCTTGTGACTCTTGTATAAGATAAATCTCCATCCAAAGCTCCTAACATTATCTTTTCCTCACTTTCTGACAATTTACTCCTCCCCAACAGCAAACCTCCTTTATGTTCCTCCCCTAGTTCCGCCATTCCAGCTGCATTACACCTTCTCAAGGCTACATCAAATCTACTCACGAAATCCTGTATCTCCTCCGTATTTCTTCTTTCAATTCTGAAGAAATCGTTCATACTATCCATCTTTTCTCTTTTCTTGTCACTGCTATATTTTTTCTCTAACACACTCATTATTTTGTCAACTCCGTCACTACTTGCTATATCCTCTCTTGGTAAACCTCCTACCAACTCCCATGGTTCTCCGCATAGTGCACTCCGAATGGTTAAACCTGGATATTTATCTACCTTCTTGTTTCTCCATAACCAATCTTCCACTTTTCCTTTCCACTCTAAAAACCTCTCCTTCTTTCCATCAAACATTGGACATTTCTCACCCCTCTTACATTTCTCAGTACTCTCATCACCTGAGCTCATCTTGCAGCTACTTGAGTTAATTTGAATATAGAATTGAAGTAAATAAAGGCAAAAAATCAAAACAACAGCATATACACTATACCTTTGAAACGATAAAGGTCCTTCACTTAATGGTGGACCTAAAAAGTCATCTCCCAAGGGATAAAGACCTTCAAGAGTAGGACAGTGAGGAAGTAGTAAGAGAATAAGTTATAAGTAAATGAAGGTTTTATCATAAAATTCCGGAGAAAAACTAATAAGCCTTGTAGATTCTTACATCAGACCCAAAAGACGAAATTGATGAACCAATATCACAAAACGAAGAAATCAATATCCAAATATCCAGTCGAATAATTTTAAGGATTATATTATTCACAATTAATAATATATGTCAAAACAAATATACGAATCCAACAAACAAAAACTATTATTCAAATTTGGTCCTAATCCTATAAAGAAAAATACAAGACAAAAAAAAAAAAAACAATTTAACAAAAATGAAACATGACAAACAAAAATAAGAACGCAGGCCCCGTATACTTTATAAATTATATGGTATAGCCTATAGGTAATCATATATATTATATATATATATATGATATAATTATAATATATATATATATAATAATATATATATATGATATATATATATATATATATATATATAATATATATAATATATATATATGATATATATATAATAATATATTAATATATATTATATATATATATATATTATATATATATAATATATATTATATATATATATGTCACTTGCTTAGCTGTGTTGTCCCTGGATGAAAATGAATTGTTAAGCATGTTAATTATTTACAGAATCTATTAGTAGTTAATTTCTGAGCAGGTTTTGTATGAAGCTTCTGGCATGGAAAATCTCCCAAAATTTTTGGGTTCGCAAATGGACGCATTCGGATAGATATTAAAAACACCATAAACAATCATTTTTTACTTTACCTGAAAGAACCCAAGGGTTCGTTCCCCCCCCCCATTTTGGTTTTGCTAACTTTAAATCTTAAACACCATGATTATTATTATTATTTATTATTTTTATTATTATATTATTATTATTATAATTATTAAACTAATTTGCTTAATTTATATATATATAATATATATATATATATATAGTATATATATATATATATATAATATTATATATATATATATTATATATATTATAATATATTATATATTCTTATTCTTTCTTCACATTCCTCTTTGCCCCAAGATGGGGGGAAGTTGCGCTACAAGCATCGGAAAAGAAAAGCAGTAGGAGAACATGACAAGACGTCGAAAAGAAAGCCCAGCACTTACCGCCCCCTCGTGTACCATTAGTAGTGAGAGCTCTCACAGACAGGAAAATCCACCCGGTAGAGCATCATGGACCGCGACGGACCCTCACTATGGGTAAATCGTCAATGTAAGGTTCATCCCCTGGCCAGGTGGGCCACAACCATGCCCCATACAAAACCTCGCCATTTCTCCTGATCTATGCCACTTTATTCTCGCCTCTGCCAAATCACATTTCTCTCCTTCAGACATTCTTCACCGACTTCAAATCCACTTTACTCTTCGTCTCCCAGCCGTCGGTTCCCAACCACCACTCTCCACCTATACATCCGGTTAACCAACCGGCTATCATTCATCCTTCCCCACTGACCAAACCATCTCAACATATCTTCATTTAAATCTGGTCTTTGAATAACCACCTTCAATGATAGAATATTAATAGATGTTGATGGGAGTGAGCATTGTCACGCGATGAAGTGGCGTTTCTTCACGGAGGCTGCTTAGGAGTCTCAGTAGGCTGTTTAGCAGCCCCTGCCCCAGACGCCACAGGACACCCCCCCAGTGACAATGCCTCGAGCACACTCCGCTCTCCGGTCCTGAAATGATGTCGGGTCAGCTCAGCTGTCAGGTGAGAGCTAGGTGTGCGCACATTAAGGTCACTGAGAAGGCTTCGACCACTCTGCACTCTTACTGGCAGTTTGTCCGCACCTGCAGAAGCTTGAGCAGTACGGTACGGCGGCACAGGATGACCGAACAGAGTGGCGCCACGAGCAGAAGAAACTTAATTTGATGGATGTTCGGCTGGTTGGTTCATGGTCACTCCAGGGTCACCAATTTGAAAGGGTTAGTAAATTATCTGGTGTTGAATAAACCACCTTCAATATAGATTGAATTTTGCGATTTGAATGAGCAGTGAGCATGTTCACGGATGAAGTTGCGTTTCTTCCCGAGGCTGCTTAGGTCCTCAGTGGGCTAGCAGCCTCCTGCCCCCAGACGCCACAATACTTCAATTATATTCTCTCATTTACCCCTCTTCACACCACAACTCTCTAATTCACGTTCATCCTCATTTTATTAATTTCTTCTCACACCTTACATACCCCTAAGATTTGTCCATCTAACACATTGAACTTTAGATCTAACTTCTTATTATTCCAGACCATAGCTACACTACTATACATAACCACAGGTAACAACATACCCTCATGGTAAGACTCTAGCGCACATTAAGATGTAGTTTCCTTTACATTCCCACCACGATTTACATTGCACCAGCAACCTTCCTGCCATGTGTTATGTCTCCTTACTAAGCTCATCATATCATATATAATATTATTATATATATATCATATATATATATTATATATATATATATATATTATATATTATATATATATATATTATATATAATATATATAATATATAATATATATATTTGGAATAGGTAATTTTAGAGTGAGAAAGTTGTAGAAGGGTAAATCTGCAGGTATAAATGAAATTACTGGTGAAACGCCTCAAGAAATTGAGGCGTGTGCGTGATTGAGGGATTTGGAAGTGTTGTAAACAAAGCTTTTATGAGAGATATAGTTGCCGAGTATTTGGAGGAGAGCAGTATATTACCCTTATATAAGGTAAGGGAG
The DNA here is from genome assembly GCA_015478945.1 of Trachelipus rathkii. Classification (NCBI taxonomy): domain Eukaryota; kingdom Metazoa; phylum Arthropoda; class Malacostraca; order Isopoda; family Trachelipodidae; genus Trachelipus; species Trachelipus rathkii. The sequence continues at coordinate 96,102 of JABUQX010028046.1, forward strand.
AGAATTGTAAGGGAATTAGTTTATTTGATGGTTGTAGAGAAGCATATAATGCTTGTATTTTGCGTCGATAGAGTGCGCGAGTGGACTGAGAGACTGATTGAATGAAGAACAAGGTGCGTTTAGTAGTGGTAGAGGATTGTATGGATCAAATCTTTATATTGGAACACAAGACTCGGCAAATGAGAGAGAAGAGGAATAAATTGTATTTAGGTTTTATGGATTTGCAACAGGCGTGTGATAGGATTAATAGGTAAGCTCTATAGCGGTGTATAGATATTTATATATTGGTGTTGGTGAGCTTCGAATGGACATCAAAAGTGTGATATGACGATGGGGAAGCGTGTGTAAGAATAAATGGAGTTGAAAGTTTGAAAGTGATTGGTTTAATATTAATAGCGGAGTGAGGCTGGGATGTGTTATGTCTCTTTGGTTATTCAATTTGTATTGGATGGACTTATGAAATAAATAGAGGTGGGGGTGTTAGGGGAAGGTGTAGTAGGGAATGATGGAGATTGGAAGGGAGTGGAGAATGCCCTACCTATATATATGCGGATGATTTGATTTTGTGTGTACCGAATCTGAAGAAAGTTTGAGGGGATTGGTAGAGGAATTTGGCAGTGTGTGTAAAAGGAAGCGTTTGAAAGTAAACGTAGATAAGAATAAGGCAGTCCTTGGTATGAAGTTAGGTTGGATGGTGAGCAACAGGAACAAGTAGGTGAGTTTACATATGTAAGATATATGTTGGATGAAAAGGGAACGGATGAATGCAGAGTATAGTAGAAAGTTTTGAATGGTAGGAAGGTGCCTGGAGCAATTTAAGTCCTTTGTGGATGTAAGGTGACTTAAGTCATGAGTGCCGCTGGTCTTACACGAGGGTATTTTTTGCCTGTTAATGTACAATATAGTTCGAAGAAAGGTAGAAGATCTAAAGTTACAATGTGTCAGAATTGGCAATACTTAGGGGTGTGTTCGGTGTGAGAAGCATTGATAAAATGAGGAATGAACGCATTCTGGAGTTGTGTGTGGTCTGAAGAAAGGAGTAAATGAAGAGAATAAATGAATTACATTTGAGATGTTTGCGTCATGTGGAAAGATGGATGATAGTCGGGTTGGTTAAGCGATTTGTATAGTGGGTGAGTGTTTTGGTAACGTCAACGCTGAGGAGGGAGACTGACTGCAAAACATTTGAGCCGTAACAGAAATGCTTGAGAGACGAATTGCGAAGTTGGAAGAGGCGAGAAGAAAGGCATAATAGGAAATGAATGCGGGGTTTTGTGAGGGGGTTGGTTGTGGCCCACCTGGGCCAAAGCATGAACCTTCATTGACGATATCATATAGTGAGGGTTCATTGCGTCCCAGCGAAGGCCTCTAGGGTGGATTTTTCTGACTCACGAGTCCTCACCAAAAGGTATAAAGGGGGTAAAGGTGGGATTTTCTTTTCGTCTTGCATCATATTCTTCGTACTACTTTTCTGTTTCCATTCATGTGTTGCACCTACTCCAGTCTGGGTCAGGAGAAGGTGGATGGATATCGACACTGTTCTTGTTGCCTCACATATCCAACATAACTTCACACCTAGATTATCCTCACTCACAACTATACCTTACTCTTATTCTACGTTTACTTCAAACCCCTCCGTTTAACACACACTGCAAACCCACTACCAATTCCTCTCAAACTCTTTTAGATTCGCCACACAAACCAAATCATCCCCATTTAATAGGTAGGGCACCCTCCACTCCTCCATTCTAAATCATTCTATACCTTACCCTGCCCCCACCTCTACTAATTCTTTCATAACTCCAGCCCATATACAAATTGAAAACCAAGGTAAACTTAACACATCCCTGCCTCACTCAGCTATTAATAGTAAAACCAATCACTTTCAAACTCCATTACTCTTTTACACCCACTTTCACTATTTTCGTGATAAATACTTTTGAATTCCATCTGAAGGCCTCCATCCAGCACCATATTCACTAACAACTAGACCATAGAGGCTTCCCTATTATTGCCTATACTATACGGCGTTGAGATCCATAAAACCTAAGACATTTATTCTTTTCTCATTTCTCATCATTTGTTTCAATGTAAGAAATTTGATCCACACATCTCTACAATTCTAAACGCAACCTTGTTCTTCTTCACCAATCAGTGTCTTTCCAGTCACTCAAACGCATTCTATCTAAAATACTAGCATATATATCTTCTTCCCTACAAGCACTCAATAAACTATTTCCCCTATTGAATTCCTACAAGCTACCCTTGCCTTTTTTACCCTTAAGATTATTTGCTCTTCAAATCCCTCGGAACTATACCCCCCATAAAACACTTTGTTAGCAAACTTCCAAAATGCCACTCAATAACCATATCGCTTCCGTTTCTTGATCATCATTCACGTGAACTTCATCTATGCCCTGCAGATTTTAACCATTCTTCAACTTTCTTGCATAATGGCCCATCCCCAAATACTATTCCTTCTTGCCACCAACAAACCACACACATTCACTTTCACCTCTTCATTACCTGCCAATGTTTGCAGATTTCGAAGTTTCCCCTCACACTCTCTCACATTCCATTCCTCGTGCGAAAGCACCACCCAATTTATATCTAAGCAGATTCTTCTATATTCATTCTTAACCTTTCTCGCTTCCTTCCAAAAAGCTTTCTATTTCCTTGTAAATCCCCATTTGTAATCTCCTTCCAATACTGTTCATTTACTCTTTTTTCCTCCTGCGTATGCATCGTTTTAGTTTTCTTTTTTCAGAGTCCTTTTTACAATTCAAACATCTTCTTTTGAACCTCATCATTGGCTTTTAGTACATTTTAACCACGCTTCTTTTTTACTTTTAACCGCTTGTCATCACCTCTTCATTTCACCACTCATTTTTTTAACATTCTTAATTCCCTTACTTAGCACACCACATACTTCCGTTGTGCCTATTAACAACTGCTTCCTCATTTTACTTCAGGATTTTTTCAGTTTCAACATTGTTCTCTATCAACTGATTATTTGCCAAGAGAAGCTCACTTAATACTTATCCCTTGACCTTGTTCACTTACACTTCTCTCTCTTAATTCTACCCACTTCATTCCTATCACCTTCTTCTTCATCCAAGCCACCACTAACTTAATGTTACATAAAACAACATAATATCCATAATCCCATATCATAAACCCCCTCACTGATTTAACATCAGACACAATCCTTCAACATCTCCTTCTTCCCCTACACAAAATCAATCAATACTGTTCTTTCTATTCCCCTTCTACCTTCAGCCAAGTTTAGTATACCTTATAAATTACTCTTGTGTTTAAATAAAGTTAACATACACATATACCTCTCTTCTCACAGAAATCATTCACCTTCTACCATTCTCATTTTCTCCCGACACCCCGAAACCACCTGTTATACACCACCCCATTTTTGATCACCTATCCAACCAACATCTTAGAGACACCACACAATCAATCTGATAGCTCCTACTCACCCATCCAAAAACATCATTTAGATTATCCAGAGAAAATCGCTCTCCTTCAACATTACCCTCAGATGGACATATGTCACAAACAAAGCATACCATGGCTTTGGTACTAAAGGTCACTCATCTGAATTACAACTCCTTCTCTGCCCCCTCTTATTCCTTTCCACACCAGCAGATACACATTCCCACCACACTACTGATTTTTCAACCGTTGTCCTTTCAGCTTGTTCACAGTTGACGGCAAGCAAATAAAATTGCCCTTCTAACTCTAAACATTATCCATCACCTCTCTCCTCAACATTTTATTCTTATGACATATCCATGTCACAAAAACGAATATCCAATATAATAATATTACGCAAACTTAAAGTTGGAAAGGCGCTTTCGGCGATCACAACCTTCTCCGAGCAAGCATTAATTAACATTCCTGGCAAAAGATGAGTGGTAGTTGGCACCAACCCAACTACCACTTGTCCCTTTAAAATCGCCACCTTCTAGACACACAGAGCATACTTTGTGCGCCATTCTTTCGTCCCCCACACACACGGATATAAGGGATTAGGGATGTACTCGAAGAGGGTGTGGTTATAACTATGTGTATGTGTTATGGGAAGTATATGGTGCTTTCTTAAGATCGTTGTCCAAGAGGATGTTTGTGGATATATGAATCAACGAAAGACGCATGAGAGAAAGGCAACCATTAGTACTGGAATGTCATTGGGAGACCCCCACACCATAAAGCCAAAATGGGACGGTAATTTCATTCACTGTGAAGATGTTCTGCCTCTGACTCCATATATTAATAATTTTTCTTTCACGATAGCGACTTAGAAATCCCTATTTTTATTTTAATATTTAAATTTATGTATTATTTAAATATTTTAAATTTTTATATATATATATATACTATATAGATATATAATATATATATATATATATATATATATATATATATATATATATATATAGTATATATATATATATATATTAGGCATGTACCGATACCAGAAAAACTATCCGGTATCCGGCCTATCCGGCCAAGTTTTTGACTATCCGGCCGGATAACCGCGGATAACCGGATAATTACTTCCTAGTAGGTTCTTCCTCGTTTGGGAAATATCCAAATAAATTTTAGAATTCGTCTAAACAGAGATCGAATATACGTATATATATTATATAATATATATAATACTATATATAATATATATATATAATATATATATATATAAATTATATATATTATATAATATATAATATATGATATATATATATTATATATATATATTTATATATATATATATATATATATATATATATATATATATATATATATATTATATAATATTATATATATATATATATTATATATATATATATATACTAATTTTTTATTTTTATATTACTTGTTTAGACTTTCGATGTTGGGTACAATTGTTATATTATTTTATTCATCATTTATGTTGACGGTACAATACAATTTAATTCTGAAATGTGGACACGTTCATAAATTATGGTAAAAAATATGTAATATTAAATATTATAATAATAATATTATAAAAATATATAAAATATATGGTAAAAAATATGATATTTATAATGGAATTAAGATACCAAGACACATGTTAATACAATTTTTTACCACCACAATTTCTTTCTCACGTTGTTAAGTATTGTAATTTATAAATACGTAATTACGCTGCTTACTTTAACGTGTTTAAGCATTGTATTATTTACCAGTATAAATACGCATGCAGCAGATTTCATTTTTTTCGCATCCGCGGATGCGAAAAAAATGATAAATAAATTGATATTATATATAATATATATATATATATATATATATATATAATATAATATATAATATATATATAATATATATATATATATATATATATATACTATATATATATATATTAATTATATATATATATATATGACTATATGCTAATATTTATTTCGAGTTTTAGCCACAATATATTAATATAGAATTGTTAACCGGGCGTGCGGGACAGGAAACCCAAACTCCAAATACACCCCACCTACCTCTTTCCCCAACCTCCGACCTTAATGAAGAGATTTTACAATGAATATTATACATTTTGCAATAATATTGAAATTCAAATATAGGAAGGTTGTGCTTGAGAAACATCAATATTTCTGCCTATTCTGCTGAGAGTCTATTTCTCTTTTTATTATATATTAGTCCAGCATTACTAAATACTCTCTCACTTGGAACACTAGTTGGAGCACAGGCAAAGTATTTCCTTGCAAGTTTACTAAGCGTGGGTAAACATTATTGTTAACTTTCCACCAACTGATAGGATCATTATTTGTATCTAGTCGTTTTTCTTTGGTAATGCGTTTTTCAATCATTTCCACTATATCTTTTGGTAATGCGTTTGTTTCTTCATCACTAACTGACTGGTAGAAATTCTTCCAGTGAATCTGTTCTTGATTTACTTGTTTGTAGAAGGTGTGGTTCTGTAGATTTCGGTTTTTCCTTTTAATGGGTGGTGGCGAATTAATGACTGTTCGGATTGAAGTTTTTTTTTCAACTGCAACCACAAGCTGCCGATTTGCTGTAATAGATATTGTTTTACAAAAAAAAAAACTTTTTTTTATATAACGGGGATCTAAGTTAAAGTTGCCGATAGTAGGAAGCGTCATATTTACAGAAACCAATGCGTCTTTCTCAGCTTCTTAGTTTAATTAATCAGTCAGTCGCGTTCAACCAACAGCTAATTTTAATATGAATAAGTACAAAGATTTTCTCTATGCCAAATTACAAAATTCTTTTCACTCGCTTGTTTGGAAAAGATTTTCTGTATTGGCAAACCAAGCAAATGAGTAAAGCTTTGACAAAAAATTTACCCATACCACACATGGGTGTTTGCAAAGAGTTTGACGAAACCTCCGTATGTGGGAGCCGCCCTTTAGCGGTTAAGATTAAATAGTATATTCCTTCGGAGACGGAGCTGTAGAGGCGCAGATTTATTTTGCATCCCTAATCTCATGTGACTCTGTTAGACTCAAATTATTATTGAAACATGCCGTGAGATCATGATTCATTCATTACACAGTGCAGTCGCAGTCCATGTCTCCTCATTTGAAGTTTGCGTCAGTGTTCATCTTACGTTTTTTATTATAAAATTCTTTATCAAATCTCGACAATAGACATCCGCAGGACAAAGCGCGGTTGCGGATGCGGATGCGGATCTTTAATGTGCGAATGCTCCGCGAATGCGGATGTTACCTGCATCACTGAGTATATATCACGCAGCATTCTCAGAAATTATAATAAAATTTGATTCTCTAAGTTACCCACCTTCAGTGAAAAATATAAAAATCAGAGCAAATGTCAGGACACAAAACTTGATAAAATGCAATGGTGGAAATAAATATACGTCTGTAATTAAGAAAAAGTGGTGCTACGAATAAATCGGCTCAATATTGATTATAACATTAACAGGACAATCGAGAACTAAATAATTATCAATATTGACAATCAGGTCTTTAATAAGTAACACTCAATATCATTCGTATAATTATTGATGAATTTACATTCAGAGAACTAAAAGAATGCCTGCTTTAAACCATGATCCTTTGCAAAAAAAAAAAAAATAAATAAAAAATAAAATAAACGAATGTTTTTTTCATCCCACTGAAACTCCACAATTTTTTTTTTGGTAGTGCTTCTAATTGCGAATGATATAAGCAATTCCGCTAACTGCAATATCCACAACATTTTTCAAATTTTCGCAATTGCATAATCAATATTATTATTTGGTATTCCACAATTGCGGAAATTGCTGACTTAAATTGCCGGAACGTCCACCTGTCTGATATATAAATATATAATATATATATATAATTATATATATATATAATATATAATATTATATTATATATATATATATAATATTATATATATATATTATTATAGTATATATATATATATATATATATAAATATATTATATATATTATATATATATAATTATATATATAATATATATATATATATATATATATCTCATGATAGATAGATGTCTTAGAGGCGAAATTAAATTCTTTTGTACCTTGAGGTGAACCTGAGCCTGATCTGACCTGACCTACCTAACACTAACCTAAATGCAATTTTAATTTTTTAAATTTTAATTTAACTTTAATTTTTATTTTTTAATTTTAGATTTTGCTATTGTTTTAGTTTACTCTGCGGTATTTTAAAGTTTTCAAAAAAAAAAATCTTATTTTTATGGTAAAATATTTAATACTTAAAGCAAATTCTTTGAATATCTTCGGAAGTTATTTATTAAAATTTAATAACAATTAATTTTTTTTATTGTGTCTTGCATTGCATTACATTGTACGCTGAATTCAAAAATGTATTCAGTTTTTATGTAGATATAGTGTATTTTTTTTAGATACAGGGGGCACCTAATCTGGAGACTGGCCAATATCATATTTATATATATATATATATATATATATATAATATATATATATATACAAAAGAGCATATATTATATTTATATAAACATTATGTACATATAATATATATATATATATATATCATATATATATACTATATCAGAGGTGGGCACCCGCTCATTTAGGGGTAGCTCCGCTAGCGCCACCTCCAGCCACCCCTGAGAAAACCGTTAGTCGCTAGCGCCCTCCGGCACTTTATTCGACCATCAAACCTCCGCGTATCGCAAGTCCGCACATCTCCCGCTAATAATGTGCGACTTCACAAATTTTAATATTAAATACCAAATAGTATATATCCTTACAAAAAATTTTTTTATATAATATTATATGAAAAATTGATGATAGAAATATTTAACAAAATCTAAGATTTTCCACTTCGTCCTCAATGTCGTCTTCAAAGGACCAGAGATCCATCATCTACCTTCAAAAGATTAGGTGCTTCAAATTAAAGGCTGTTAAGGCTACTCTTTTCCTCAAAAATATCCCACCAATACTAAATATTCGCTCTATAGCCGCAGAACTAGGGAGAGTGTATTATATTTTATGACAAGTTCAACAAATTCTGCCTCATGCTGAAAGAAAGATTCCTTGGTGAAGAGAAGTGCTGCTGTTATTCACTTCCAAGCAGTTCCATTGATAATTTTAAGGTCTCACCTAAATCATTACTGCCTCCCTTCTGAAATATTTTGACCACCCTTTCCACCCATAAGAAGGTCTATTTCGCCCAAACTTTATAAATCCATGAAAGCCTCGACTCCTGCAGTGTCGATGCTAATGCTACGTAAATTTTTTTTACGTAGCTATATATATATATATGATATATATTATAATATAAAAATATATATATATATATATATATATAATATATAATATATATTAATATAATATATAATATATCATATATATCATATATATATAAGATATATATATACTATATATATTTAATCGTCTGTGTTAAAACCCAATTATATATATTATTTAATATTATATATATATATATATATATATATTATATATATATATATATATAATATATATATACTATATATATATATATATATAATATAAATATATATATATATATATATATATATTATAGTATATACTAGCACTCCATTATAACTTTGTAAACATTTTAATTTATGTTTGTACACTTAAGCTAAGATTTGCGCGAGCAAAATTTTAACATAAGTCGAAGTGAAAATATATATAAACTCGTTATTTTGAGATACTCTTCAGTCAAATTAAAAGTCAAAATAAATTAACAAGAAGAATCAAGAATTACTCTCTCCAGAAATCCTCCCAAACTTAAAACGCTCTCGGCAAGAGCGGGAAATTTCACGGAAGGGCGGCTCGCCTGCGAAGAGTATCTCACAGAAGGAACTTTGTTACTTTTATACTTTAATTTCATATTTTACTTATGTTGAATAAACATCATTTCAATTATGGATTTCTAATTACCATCCTCTTATATAGGTGCTTGCTCATAAAAGAAACCACCAATCTAGCAGGTTTTCCGTATATAATTGTGAACCCGGAGAAAAACACCCAGAACTTCAATCAATTGCCTTCTGATTACTAAGAAAAACACACAAAAAATGAAGAAAAAGAAAAAAACTACCAATAAACACAAAATCCCAATCAGAACACTCAGAGAAAATGACTCAAAAATTAATTAAAATTCATTTATTTTTTTATTTATGTTCTTCATCTTTTCACAACTCTCACAGCTCGAGGATTCTTCGCCTCTACATATGTAGCTTCCTTTACGGGTATGGATCTCTTTCATCATTTTAAGTTTGGATTATGGGCAGAAATCAATTTTTGAATTCCACTACGAAACTTCAGGCTCCTTTTCGAATTCTAAGATGTTCTGTGACAGCCTCCTTGATGTATGAAAGAAATTTTTCAAATAAAAGACCTGAAATTGCAACAATTTCGCTCTACATATGTAACTTTCAATTTATGTATGGATCGTCTTTCATCATTTTAAGTCTTGCGATTATGGCAGAAATTCATTTGAATCCACTACGAACTTTATTCCTTTTCGAATTCTAAATGGTTCTGCTGACCTCTCCCTTACTGTTATGAAGAAATTTTTCAATAAAGGACCTAAATTTCAAGCCAACTTCGTCCTACATATGTTCAAGCAATGTTTCTCTCTAACATACAACTTTGAAAACTTCGTGCGCATTGGTCAAATCATGGATACGTTAGCAACGTCTTATACTGGACCTTCTTTGGATTTAATGGCTTCGATCAATGTGGCGCTATTTAATGGGTGAATATTCAAATTGTCATATCAATAATTATATGTTACTTTAAACATTTTTGTACTTTGTATGCATTAATGTTTGTATGTTTGTTTACATCTAACGGATATAACCAAATTGCTTGTGTTTAAAATGCCACTTTTTTATTTTCCTGTATATATAAACATATTGTAATGTATCAAAACTTGTATATATGTTTAGATCTCGGATTGTAACCAGTTATGTCGCTATTTGAATATTTCTTCAATTTATGTATAGTATTTTGCCTTCAAATTATTATATGTGTACTTATGTCTTCGAACATAATTATATGCATGCATTTGAAAGTACTTTAATTATATTTTAGTTATTATTTCTTGTATTATTATTATTATTCTCACTCCGTCTTTAGCGCAGGAAGTAATGTAGCAATTCCATTATAACTTGTAAACATTTAATTCATAGTTCTACTTATGCTAAATTTGGCGCGAGCATCATCTCTCGT
>JABUQX010028047.1:0-32500 GCA_015478945.1 Trachelipus rathkii
TAGTATATATATATATTAATAGCCAATATGTGCCGTGTACGATCTCACATCGGCAAACTACATAGCTCAAACGAGTCTATTGTTAATTCAGTTTACGCCAGATAAGAGAGAGAGAGATAGATAGATAGATAGATAGATAGATAGATAGATAGAGAGAGAGAGAGAGAGAGGAGAGGAGAGAGAGAAGGAGAGAGAGAGAGAGAGAGAGAGAAAGAAAGAGAGAAGAGAGAGAGAGAGAGAGAGAAGAGAGAGAGAGACAGACTCAGAGAGATGAGAGAGAGAGAGAGAGAGAGAATTCAAAACCACGGAGGAGAATGACGATTACATTACTATATTTGTCACACTGTATTACTTGTGACCTTAAAGAATGTACATGTATGTAGATGCGGTGTACATTTATGATATTTATATCTGTAGAATAACTTACTATATGCTATTAAATACGTATATATCATTTCAATATATATATACTAATATATATTATATAAGAGGGTAGTTATAGTATACCGGTAAGTTATAGTATTATGACTATGATAGAAGGTATAGTCACTTATATATTAACTACTATATTTCTCTATATATATAGATATCTATAGTATAACTTGTTCAGAAATTATAATGCACCTCTCCCTAGTTCTGCTAGATACTGCAATTTGGAAGAAAAAAAATCGCGATGCACTGAAGACCGCGAAAAGGAACGCGCGATATTAGCAAGGGATTACTAATATATATATATCTATATATATATATATATATATATATAATTTATATTATATATATATACTATAGTATATATATATATATACTATATCATATATATATTATATATATATATAGTCAATTAATACTATTATATATTATCAATTATTATTTATTTCACACTGATATGCTTATGATATATAATATACTAGCTATACCAGTATTATATCATATATATAATATTATTATATATCATATATATTCATATATATATATATATATAATATATATATATATATATATATATATTATTTACTAATATATAATATGAATATATAAAAATTATGTGTCTATAATTTATTATATAATATATTCATCTCGAATTCCATTATAAAATAATTATTCATAATATTATTATAAACATATATATTATATACTATAATTGTTTTTAAGGGCGAGATTCAAAATGCCCTCCTCGAAAGGAGAGCAGGAGAAAGGAAAGAAGATTCGCCAGGTCAAGCAAAGAGTTAAAAGTATACAAATAAGAAGTGTTACGAAAATATCTTAATCAATTACGTTATAGAAAACTAAATTTTTTATCTTTAAGCTAATGCTTCTATTATAATATATAACAAGAAAATACGAGATTATAAAAAGTAGCTCTCTAATCCAATAATTTAAATATTGTAATGTATTAATCAACATTCAAAAACAAATTGGTGGCCGTTATCGTATTTGAATGCTTAACCATATACTGTTCCAGTAATATGTTAGGAATTAAATAAAGCTAAATTAAAAACTAAATTGTTAATTTTGAAATAGAATACTTTCATGTTGAGTTTTGTTAGATGTAATTGCTATAATTATTTATCCCTGGGTAAACTCTGCAAAGAGAGTTAGTTAAAAAAGACGGAAGAGCATCCAACATATAAGTAGGAAACACTAGGTAAACTCACTATTCAAGAAGTATCAGTTAGAGAAGCAGAAGGAGCTCGCAATAGACGAATACTAGGAAACTCTCTAACAGAGAAGTTAGAGTTAAGGAACAGAAGAGTCATCCAATAGGAACACTAGGAAAAACTCCTCTAAGAGAGTATAAGTTATAGATAAGCAGAGAGCTTCCATTAAGTAGAATATACTAAGGAAATCTCTACAAGAGTAGTATAAGCTAGAGAAGTATGAAGAGCTCCAAAAGAGAATATTAGGAAACTCTACAAAAGAGTTAGTTAGAGACGCAGAAGAGCTCTAACAGAGAATACCTGAAAACTCTACAAGAGAAGTTAGTAAGAGAAGCAAGAGAGCTCCAATGGAGAATACTAGGAAACTCTACAAGAGAGTTAGTTAGAAGAAAAAAAGAGCTCCAATAGAGAATACTAGGACAACTCCACAAGTAGCGAGTTAGTTAGATGAGAAGCCAGAAAGTGAGGCTGCCACATTGAGAATAATTAAGAAAGGAAAACTCTTCGCAGAGAATCAGTAGAACGAGCAGTAAGTGCTTTAATCGAAGGTATAATTATAAAATTTGAAAAAAGAATTGGCAATGGGAGCCAAAGGACTCCAGAGAAGACCATCGTTGGAAGGGCAAGAAAACCTTTAACATTTCATTAGAATACATTCTTATAATAATAAAAGGAATTCCAGAAATTATTTCTAATTCATTTACACCTGTCACAGACTTGTGATATATATATAATATATAGTATATATAGGTAAATTATATATTAAATATATATATAATATATAATAAATATATATATATATATATGTATATATATATAATTATATATATTATATATATATATATATATATATACTATATATATATATATATATATATATATAATATATATAATAGGTAAGGTTACTTATTACTTACCTATCGTATGATTGTTAATTTTACTGTATATCGATTATATATCGATAAATAGTTATAAAACAATTTTTTATTTTAATGTCGAATAAAATAATTAAACTTTAAAAGAAAATAAAAACACCAAAAATGAGCGAAAAGTAGCTTCACTTGTTTTTACAAAAAATAAAATATTACTATAAATTTATTAATTTTTTACTCGTTATAAATATTAGTATTTAGCAGAAATGAATGTAAGTGACATATACGAAATTTTTTTTCGTGACTGCGGTCACTTTTAAGTTTTTTGCCGCTATATTTCCAATTAATTGTGAGAATAAGTAAACATGTACGCAATGCAATATTGAAAATGTGACATTAATTAAGGAGAAAGGCGAAAAGTTCTTCTATTTCACGTTGTCAATACATGTACACTCAGTGAATTTGGACTGTTAATGTTTTAACGACTCCGTCAGTTTTTAGATTTTTTTTTTTTATGCTTTTTTTTTTTATATATATTTCTAGTTTATGTATATGATCCTAACAGTAAATTTAAGGGGTGACGGGAACATGATTCAAAAAAATATATAGGATCCAGTTACTTTTTACGACCTCCGTCAGTTTTTAAATTTAATATTTTTTTTTTTTTTATAAACTAAGGTAATATCCACTTTTTTTAACTAAAGAATGGCAGGAGTCGGGGTCTCTCGGCCTTACCGGGGGAAACGACAAGTGAGTGACTATATTTCCCCCCCCCTTCACGGGGAGGGTCCTCAGGAACCCCCTTGCTGCTTTGTATTTGGGTGTCGCGGGGGTTCCTCCGCCCTCCCTACGGGTATGGAAAAACGTCCCCCCCGTCTGTCCCTCCGTCGGCTCGAGCCCCCTGATTTATTTTTATTTTTTTTAATTTATTTTTTTTTACATTTTTGAATAAGCTTTTTATACGCTGATTCCAATATGTAATTGGTTTTTTTTCTGTAAGTGTCGTATTTTAAGAGATATTTCATTTATGATTTTTTTTTTATTTTTTTTTTTTTTTTTTTTTTTATTACATATTTTATAATAAGTATCACTTTAGCGCCTGATTTCAAAGTTGCATTGGTTTTTATCTGTAAGTTTCTCCCAAAGGATTACACAAAACCTAACTTAATATTTCCATGATGTATGATGAAATATATAGATTATATATTAACTATTTATATTATAATATATATATATATATTATATATATATTATAATATATATATATATATTAATATATATATATAGAATATATATATTATATATATATTATTAATATTTAATATATGATATATTATATAGTATATTATATATATATAATATCAAGTTGCTAGTGAAGTTAAAATTAACCGTTTTTAATCATTTTCCTACATATTGAAATTATTTCAGAATGTATGCGATATTTCAAAATATTTTCGAATATTCAAAGTATCTGCGATTCGATATAGGAAGAAAGTTATACTTTTTAGTCCATTTATATAATAATTATATTAATATATTAATATATTATATATATTTATATATATATATTATATAGTATATTATATTTAATATATATATATATATTAATATTATTATATATATTATATTAGTTATATAATTATATATGAAGAACAAAGTATATATACTTTCTTACCTATCGAATCGAGTACATTTGAAATATCGAAATATTTGAAATATCGATACATTTGAAATATTGAAAAGAAGCCAGGAAAATGATAAATAATACGAAAGGTCTAATTTTAAAATTTAGTGAAGCAACTTTTTATATATATTAATATTTTAATATATATATAATATTATATATATATATATATAATATACTATATATTATATATATATATTATATATATATATATATATAATATATTATATTTTATATATATGATATATATATATTAGTATATACTATTTAACTATATACCATTCTTTTTCCCTCATACAACTGAATAATCATAGGATAGGTATAAGTATAGTATTATTTAGTGATATTTGGTTTAAAACCACAAACTTACTCTGTATCGAGATCCAATATCTCATAAACAACTACAATAGGTTACACACGGGAAAAAGGTAATAGCGAGGTGATGTTAGAACAATCGCCACTAGGGCAACAATATATTAATTTGCGTAAAGAAACTAGAAAAAAAAAAAAAAAAAAAAAAAAGAAAACAAAATCATCAAAAACTACAATATTGCGGTACAAGCCGAACAAGAGAATACATTTTTGGGAATCCTTGTAAAAGTTTTAGTTTAGGAAACATGTAAAAAAAAATATAATAAATAAATAAATAAATATTGGCTGTTTTTTTTTTAGGAGCAGGTGGACATAGTATATAATATTATATATATATTTATAATATATATATATATACTATATATAATATATATATATAATATATTATATATATATATTATTATTATATATAGTATATATATAATATATATATATTATATATATATATAGTTCATATATAATATATATTATTTATTATGATGTAAAGTAATACACGAATAGCTATATGTACCCGAGGGGCTTCGAGCCCGCATTTCGGGAAACACACAGGCGGCGGGACGTTTCCATACCCGTTAGGGAGGGGCCGGAGGAACCCCCGCGACAACCCAATACAAGAGCGGGGGTTCCGGAGACGCCCCCCGGAGGGGGGGAATTAGTCCTACCGTAGTTCCCGGAAGGCCGAGAGACCCCTGACTCCTGCCATCGGTGCTGGTATACCCTTGGGGTATTCTTTAGTAAAAAAAAAAGCAAAATTATAAAAATATTTATTTTAACGAGTAACCAATAAAATGTGTCTCTAAATAGGGTCTCTAATCATATTACTATAATTATTACCAATAATTTTTTTTATTTTTTTATTTTTTTTACAGTTTTCTATCTTATAATTTTACCAGGATTTTACACATATGATTAAATTATCGCTGAAGCTATTCGTATTTTATTTTTGTAGATATTTAGTTTTTTTTTTTTTTTGAGTTTTATGTAATTTTTTTTTTTTTTTTCGCCCTCAAACTCTGTTTGGTTGGATTCCTTTGGGAGAAACTGAAAATTCAGCATGTACATGTTTTTCACAACGCCAAAAAGATCTTTTTCCGAGAGACATCTTTACTTCTTACATTTTAATGTAGTCACATGCTTCATCACAACTGCATGCGTTTACATGTGTACTTTATCTTCGTCACAATGGTTTAATGACAATTATGGAACTTATACACTCATTTCCTGCTAAATACTAAATAATTTTAACGATTAAAAAATATAAATTTAATTAGTTTAATTTTTTTTGTAAAACTAAGTGAAGCTACTTTTTCCCGCTTCATATTTTCTTTGGTGTCTTTTGTGATCATAATTTCTTTTAAATTTATTCTATTCACATTAATGAGATATGGGAAAATTGTTGCTCTTATATATGCCTATCTTTTATCCTGATATATAATCGATAAACAGTAAAATAACAATCATACGAGATAGGTAAGAAAAGTAACCTTCTCACTATTATATATAGTATATAGGTACCGGTACTACATATATCATATAACCGATTATAATATAGGCTCATCAATATATGGCTACTTTCTTATAACGAATGTTGACTCCAGGAACGTCATCAACCCCGCCATCACTAAAATCAACTAAAAAATTGTAACAGTAATAATTTCAAAGATTTGAGGTTAAATACATTTGTAAATACTGTATTAATAATAATAATGTATTTAATAATTATTAACAAACATTTAAGATAAAAGAAATTGAACATACTATTTTTTTTGTGCTCTCACATTCTGCCATAAACCCCTATAGCCTTATAAAAATTAGTACGAGCGCACTTAGGTTTTCGTGCTTAGGCTATTATTTTATCTTAGTTTAAATCTTTGATGATTAATGTATACGTAAATGTTTGTTAGAAACACCTGTGAACCAGTAATATCAATTCCGTATATCATTTTTGTGGATTAATTTTATATGGATTTCTCATGTTTTGGAGTACCGGGGTGGGGCCCTTCGGCCCCCCCCCTCTATAACAGAATAATCATTCCCCCCGCTCCCCCCGATGCATGAGCGGGGTGCCACGGGCCGCTCGCAAGCTCGCGGGTCCGGGGGGGAGTTTTTTTAAATAAAAAAAACCGCTATAAATTAATAAATAATAATATCGAATATCAAATAATAAAAATGAAAGAAGTCTTAGAAAAAAATTTAAATCCTATTTAAATAATAATAAATAATAATAATATAATAATAATAATAAAATTCAGTAGGTACTGATAATAATAATAATAATATATCTAAATAATAATAATAATATATAAAAATCTTTTTTGTATTATCTTCTCTAAAAATTAAAATGCATAATATACGCTCAACAAATACTATCAGAAATTAGAATGCAATACTATAAGGAAGGCCCTGAATAATTCGGTTGTTCATTTTTGCTTATCGAAATTTTCCCCGGTATAAGACGGAAGTCCACTATCTTTATTAAATGCGAGGTATATATACTCAAAATATATATTATATATACTATATATACATATCATCTACTATATATATATATTATATTAACATATATATATATATACCCTAATTGATAAAATACTATACTACAATGGGCGACTCGTTATAGCAAAATTTTAGGGGTGGGCCAAATTATAGTATATTAATTATATATATATAGTATACTATAGTATGATATATATATATATAATATATATATTATATGATATTATCAATATAATCATTATTATAAGTATAACTATTACTAACTATATTGTCTATCTTATTAAATTATTTAATTATCTCTATATATATATATTATCGTATATAATCAGTGTTTTCAAAGATTTGAATAATAAAAAATGATAATAATTCACACCCCAATATTTTTATAAATACTTTGGATAATTTACGAAAAGGTTTATTTTAAAATGAATGTATAAACTAGTGAAAGAAGGTCTTATATTATTTAGATTGTGTTTCCCTTATTTAAGCATGAACATAAGAATTTTTAACATTCCTTTTTTTTCTTTCTTAAAATCAGTCATAATATCTTCTACCTATAGTCTTTTCTTGATATTTTCTTTGCATAGCAATTACAAGTACAAATGTCAAACATTGCCCTATATTTATTTTCGTTTGGAAAATAGTTGATCCTTGCCACGTTTTTAACATGTCGTCAGGTACTAAAACGACATTTCAATTGCACAAGTAAGTTGATGGAAGTTGGTGAAGAGTAACTTTGATAGCTTGTAGGAAACTGTTGAAAATGTAAAAGAGATTTTGTAGTATGTGCCTGTAACTCAATTATCCTCAGTTTTTGCTCTCTGCATATATCCTGAATCTCATCTCCAATAATTAAACAAAGATTTCTGCTTCACGCATATTTTAAGTTGTTCTACATACTTATTATTGTTTTATCATTCTTCTCCAAATTAATAATGACGTTTATCCACACTTTTTTTTAAATACTCGGATTTGGTTAACTCGTTCTCCCTCTGTTATATAACTGTGGTCAAAATGCAAGGAAAGGGTCAGATGTAATATGTACCATGTGTTGCGAAAATTTGAACTCAGAGATGAAATGAGAGAATCAAGAAAAAGTAAAATAGTGCAACTCTGAAGTAATCCTCAGTAGAACTTTTTTGATGTCCCTGAGGGCGGAATCCCTTTGGGATACTTGCACTTGGAATGAACATATCTGGCAAAAATCTTAGATTTTTTAAAAAATTCCTTTAAAAAAGAGACTGCATTATTTTCATTTCGCATCAGTTTTCTGAATAAATATTCATCCAAATAGTGGTTAATTCCTTTTATGTGACAATGTTAACCCTATCATACTGCAAACTCTTTACATTTATCTATTTGTTTGCATGAATATTTCCTATAAAGCGCCATCTTCAAATATGAACTATGAGTCTCGTCATGACTAATTAAACAGATTTGAAGAAATGCAAGTGACTCCTGCTCTGACATGAATAAGCTGAACTCGCTGCAACTCTACGTGTGAGTAGCTTGCGTTAACACAATGCCTCTGGCCATCTAGCATGGAAGATTTTTTTTTAATAAGATATATTATTAAAGAATATTTGCGCCTAAATGTTTCTTATATAATTCCTAGTGATTGTACTGTGAGCCAACGTACCCATGCGTACTGTATTTGCTGCCAATATAAATTTACACGTTATTACCACCAACGATTGATAAACCTTACCCAAATTTCTGCGAGACATTTTTTCACGAGAAATAAATTTATTTAATATACATTATCTTTAACTATTTAAACTCACAATATTGAATGTATCTCGAGGAAATTCCCACTGCGACAACAGTAATTTTTAGTGCTCATTAATGCAAGGCTTAAACACGTTGAATATTCTACTAGGAACACTAAACCTATACTGATAACAAAAATTTGCAGTGTATTATTGGAGGTACTTCGCATCTCACTTTTTAACTTTCTGAACTTCACCATTTTATGCTCTCAGGCTCAGTCTCATGAGCTGTGTATGCAACTCATAGACCATTTAACCCTAAAGGTCCAAACCAAGCTTAAACTTCATAAATAACATTTGTACACACTGATCCTCGTGTAGTATACACATTAGGCTTCTGGCTATAATTCTTCAGCTTTTATATGTTTAAACTACACGAAGGAAGCAACAGCGCTAGAGATTCTTCCCACGTACATTGAAATCCCGTTAATTCTCTAAATTACGAAGTGAACACCAATCGATAGCTGTTCTGTTCCGGGATAGGTCTGCTGCTCGTCTGCTCAAAAAAGAGATGACAATACTTTCCACCTAATTCTGTTAAAACTAATCATCTCTTCAATTCAATGTATTGATTACATGCACTACACACCTTTACCAAAAATAAAAAGCTATATAAAGTATAATCTTTGAATCAATTATCTGATAAGTAATTCTAAATGAGCTTTTACTCCGCTTGATTTCATATAGTTCACTACTACAAAGAACAACATACTTCCAAGCTTTTACTGCTATGAATTTGAAGCCCGCAAATTTGGTTTCCACGGGGCATGAAAATTGACGGTATCTGCAGTGCTACCTCCAATAGCGACATCATAAGTGAAACAAAATATTAAAGTAGAAATTAATATTTTGCCCATTTTTTTTATAAATAAGGGCTCAGCAACATGCAGTTGCTTGGTTACACTAACTAACATTTTTTTTTTATATTTATTCGTTTTATTACTGGTAACCTTATATGTCCACTACTATCTATTCTCCCTGTTATTTTTATACCTATAGTCTCTACTCTTGCTACTATCTCTAGCACCATCGAGTCGCACATTATGGCATTTGAATTTCGCATGCCGAGCATCTTTCAGCACATGAATGCATGTCTTTACTATTTTAATTCTAAATGAAATTATACACCAATAACAAGGAAAAGGCAAGCAAACTAAACACTGTATCTCTTTTGTATAGAATCGTCTCCATATACGCACCTACACAACTCTTACAAAAACGATGCGCTTTATCAATATTTAGAATACGCTATTGCCAAGAATTGTGACTAGATCTATAGACATATTCAATAAAGAAAGGACGATTATTTTCACCTTTCCAACTTTTAAGCATCTTTATATATATATTTGTACTACTTTGTACAGTTTGTACGGTTTTGTTAATCAAGTAATGACTTAATCGATAATACCTGTTTCCCTATCATCCAATCTTTCAGGCTATCACATAAAATTTTATAACTTGTACAAACTATATCCCAAGTAGCAAACTACTAAATTTAATTATCAATGACAAGCATTGGCTTCAATACCACTGAATTATCATCAACATTACTAGAACCAGCACTAATGGGTTTCGTAAGTTTTGTTCAATCACAGTGAAAAATCTTTTCAAATCCTATGCTTTTAATTATAGCTTATCCATATTTTTTCAGTATTACTTTGTCAGATATAATAATAATAATATTTTAACCACCTCCACTACTTCTTTCGGCTTCTCAAGCACACAAGCAGTTACCTCTCTTCCCAGGACTATTTTCAAATTTTTTTCCCATTAACAGTCCTCAATATCTCATCGTATAATTCCTATTAAGATGTAGAGCAAATAAAAAGCTATTATGCATCTAAAGTCTTAATGCCTGATTTTAAAAAAAATACATACAATTCAAAATTATTTCCAAACGTGTTACGATTCTCGGATTGGGGCAACAACGAATGCATGGATGGAGGTATACATGAGCGGCGTTACAAGTCGGGTCAGGGTAGGCATGGCCCTCCCCTACATTTTCAGCCACAAAGTATCTCAAGATAAAAAAAATAGGCTTTTCATATATATATATATATATATATATTACATGTATGATCTTATAAAAAATATAATATATAGTATAATATATATATATATATATATATATTATAATATATATATATATATATATATATATATATATATATTATATATATATATATATATATATATAATAATATTTTATATATATATATATATATATTATATATATATATATATAATATTTATATATATATATATATATATAGTATAAATATATAATATATATAATATATATATATTATATATATAATATAATAATATATATATATCGTTTTAACCCGTGTGGATCTTAAAAAAAATTAATTGTGGAAATTTCTCATGAGATTCAAAACCCTGCCCCCCATAACGGCGCCGCATGTCTATATATATATATATATATATATATATATATATATATTATATATATATATATATATATAATATATATATATATATATATATATATATATATACATATATTATATATATAGCTTTACACTATATAATCTATTATACAATTAAATACATTAAAATTTATTTAGATGTTAATATAATATATATAATATTTATTTATAATAATATTAATAATATATATATATATATAATAAAATATATTTATATATATATATGTAATATTATATATATATATATATATATATATAGGAAACTTCTCCTTTAAAGGGTAGTTAAACGATATATATCGAACGAAGCAAGAAATTCAATATTTTTTTTTTCGATATTTCAAGGCAAATAATGCAATACAAGTTTGCCAATGAGCTTTTTTTTTTTTTTTTTACTAAAGGATACCCATTAAGATTAAATATAGTCAAAAAGATTTGAAAGTAGTATCAGGGTATCTCGGCCTAGTAAGCGGGGGGACTGATCGGGGGGGACTTTCGTCCCCCCTCTGTCCTTCCGTCGGCCTCGAGCCCCTATACTTATAATATTATATATAAAAAAAAAATAAAAAAATACATATAAATAATTAAACATGATAAAAAAAAGCAACTTGTGGATAACATTTCTCCTGATCTTTCTATTGGTTTTAGACTAACACTGACACTGCTGGGCTGCACGTAGAGTAGTATTTTCTTGCGATTGTCGCATATTATGAATTTTTTGTTAACTACCTTTTAAAGGAGAAGTGCCTATATATATATATATTATATTATATATATTATAATATATATATATATAATATATACTATATATATACTATTATATATATATTATATATATTAGTATATATAATTATAATATTATATATAATATATATATATTTATATATATATTATATTATATAATATATATATATTTCCTTTTTTTAATTTCTGACACCTTGACAATAAAATTTTAGTTAAAAGTTAAGCTATGAATAGTGTGAGGCTTTTGCTTTTGCGTTCAAATTTGAATTTTGTGTAAAAAAAGAACTTGTCTAAAAAAAAAGAAACTGTTTTATAAATTAACAACGGCAACCATAATAATAATAATAATAATAATAATAATAATGAAATAATAATAAATTAAATAAATAAATAATTAATAATAATAATAAAATCAAATAATAATAAAATTAATAATAATAATAAATCAATAATAATAATAATAAGTAAATAAAATAATAAAAATAATAATAATAAATAATAATAATAATAATAATAAAAATAATAATAATAATAATAATAATAATAATAATAATAATAATAATAATAATAATAATAATAATAATAATAATAATAATAATAATAATAATAATAATAATAATAATAATAGGTATAACTAATTCACAATAATAATAATAATAATAATAATAATAATAATAATAATAATAGTTTGGGTTAGGTTAGGTTAGGTTAGGTTATTTTAGGTTAGGTTAGGTTAGGTAGTTTATGCAGAGTTGATGTTTCAGGTTTTTAGGAATATATATTGGGGGAATATGAGGTTAGGGATATTAGGGTTAAAAGAGTGATTAGGTTAGTTGCTTGGTTTTACTGGATAACGCTAAGGTGTTCTATACTCTTAATTTTGCCCATGTGCCATTTATTGTGTTTGTATGTAATCCTGCTATTGCGTCTGCAAATGTTACTGAATGATTAGTAATCTTAAAATATGAAATGATAAGCTATGTACAGAGTGAGGTATTTTTTTATTTCATAAAAAAGAACAGTTTTAAAATAATTTTACTTTAATATATTAATTATAAATTTCTTGGAACAAGTTATGTATCTTTGACAACATTTTAGTATGCTTTATGTTCAAGTAGGTTTTATTGCCTGCTCTTCTAGAAAAATAGATTTATTTATTATACAGTAATATATATATATAATATATATATAATATATATATTTATATATATTATTATATATTATATATATATATAATTATATATATACAGTATATATATATGATATATATATATATATATGAGAGGATTAATAGGGAAGCTCTGTGGCAGGTATTAGTGATATATAGTGTGGTAGTAAGCTTTTGAATGTTTCGAAAAGTATGTATAACAATAGTGACGCGTTTTTAAGAATTAATGGAGTTAAAAGTGAATGATTTAATATTAATAGTGAAGAGAGGCTGTAATGTGTTATGTCTCCTTGGTTACTTAATTCGAATATGTATGGTTGGATAAAAGAATTAGTGGTACGTGTTAGACTGATGGAGAATGGAAGAGATTGGAGGATGCCCTGCTTATTGTATGCGGATGATTTGGTTTTGTGTTTGAGAGTTTGAGAGGATTGGTAGGGGGGGGTTTGACTAGGTATGTAAAAGGACGAGTTTGAAAGTAAATGTACATAAGAGTAAGGTTATGGTAGTGAGTGAGGTTGGATGGTGAGTAATTGGAACAAGTTTCTGAATTTAAATATTTGTGACATATGCGGGATGAAAAGGGAAAGCATGATTCAGAGTGTAGTAGGAAAGTTGTGAATGGTAGGAAGGTGGCTGGTGTGAACTATGGTATGGAATAAGAGGTATAGATCTAAAGCACAATCTGTTCAGATGTACAATCTTAGAGGCGTGTTAGGTGTGATAAGAATTGATAAAATAGGTATTTATAAAATGATATGAGAAAATTATTACGTAATTATGAAAGAGCTATGAAATTTTATTAATAGACAAGGCTTGAGTGGATTTCAGACTAATAACTAAAGATCTGTATTAAAGAGTGGGTTTTTGGGCATATTGATTATAAGAGCATGGATCACTAAATTCGTTAGTTAAGCGAAATGTACCTGTTGGCGTTGTATGTGAGCTGAGCAATCAGGCAACCCCGATCTCTATCCAGCTTTTGAGCGAATTCAGAAAAGGGATATGGTTAGGACATGTACGCTATATGATAAGGGGTGTCTGATGTAAAGGAATGTGATGTGCTGACAGAGTAGAGCGAGGATGAGAAACCTATCCAGAGCTGCAGTAATAACATGGGTAAGTCGAACGTATGGATAGTTAGTCTCTTAGGTGTAAGGTGGTGACGTTTTGTTAGAGGGGGACTATGTTCTGTGAGCCGCCTGGCTTATCTTTAGGATAACACTCTAAACATTGACGAGATTACCACAAGTAAGAGTCCATCGCAGTCTCCGTGAAAGCAACAGGGTGGAACTTTTTTTTAAATGCGACGAACTTCACTTAAATCTCACAAGTTGAACGGATATGAAGTACTGGTGGATTGGTTGAAGCAGTAGTGCAAGTTTTTTCCATCTCTACTTCCGCTCTTGTCACTTCTACTACTCTTTACTGTTTTCGGATATACGGCTGAACTCGTAACTTGCACATCCACTAGTACACACGCCAACCAGATAAAGTAAGTGAAGAGAAAGTGAGGAGAAATTAACATACTATAAGACATTATATTTATGTGTAGTTGTCACCGGAAAATCAAGGCGAGCGAAGCGACTGAGGTGGGATGAGTATAGTAATATTCCAGTGTCCTATAACATATTGGTTACACCTATATATACTATCAGGAGATATTATAATTTATCCTCTGTTACATCTTTCTTCTTTATCAACTAATCATCTAATTAATCAGAAAAAGTAAAAGGTGAACTCAATTAAATAGGTATAACAAAGACATCTAACCTCTAAGAAAGTGAAAACATAAAAAACTCATTTATATTACAAATCTTTAATATACCTTTATACTACTCCCGCATATTTCGCTTGTACTAGATCTATATCCCTTACCTATTTAACACTTAGTCCTGGGCACAAAAAATACAACCAAAACAAAAAACATCACCACAAAACCACCCACAACACAACCCCTCTACACTTACTTAACACCACTTACCAACTACTATACTCAACTACTACACACTACTACTTCTACACTCTTCACTATATCACTAGGATCATAACAAATCTGATATATCTCTAATAATTACCCATTATCTCAATCAATAAACTCTACCACTTTCTATAACACTATCCCCTTTATCACTATCACTCAACACTGGACAATAGTACTTAATACATCCATTCCTCCATCCATAAGCTAACTAATACCTCTCACCTAATTCCCTCATAATGTCTCATCTACATCATCTTTTAATTTTATTCTTAAGGAGAAGATACTTTCTTACTTTTATTAATTAAAGTAAAGGAATATTTTAGTCTTTAAATATTTACAACAACTTATTTACCTTTTAAACCCTACACTTCAACTTACCATATCTCAACACTCACTTCACTTTTCTACTTTTAACCTTCTCCTTACTCAAAGCTCTCAACATTTACTTATCTCACCTACACAGTATCTACTTTACATATTAATCTACTTTTCACTCATTCAACTAGCTTTTATCACGGAGGTACCTAACTTATAATTTTATTCATACACTACTTTCTACTACTATACTCTTTGTATACTATCTAATGTACAGTTCATCACTACAACACGTAAAAAGGATTTCCACCAAATTGCACACATACTACTATAAAATCTCATAATCCTCATTAACTTATCACTATTAATTCGAACTAACTCTTAACCTATATAAATTATTTACCCTATATCACATAATATATATATATATATATATTTTTATTATATATTTGCGGACAGTGCAATTTTTTTTATTAAATATATCGTCGAGTCTATAACTCTCTGAGCGTGTCAATCTAGGGTGAGCTAACTTTTTCTCCTTATCTCTAACTCATTTTATCCACCTGTCACATCATGCAAACCAACTTGATACTTGTCTAAACATACAGTTATCTTAATATTTTTTTACATTCACATACATTATACACCGCATTACTCATTCTCTAAGTTACTATCCTATCTGCGCAGCATTGCGCTTCACCCAGCCATCACTTTAGTACCTCCTTCCATTATACTTGTACTTATCTCGAGAAACCTTGTCCACCGGTCATGGAGTCTATGTAGTACTTTCCATATAATGCCGCCTCGCAACCGACATCAATGCAGAGAGCTATTGCTAATACTTTCAGCCTATAAACTAATCTTATACTACAATCGTAGAGGTTCACTATTGCGTTAGGATACTACTCATCACTATACTTCACTTGGTTAACTCCACTTTCTTCTTACACACACCTATATATATATATTATATATATACATCAGATATTAATCGCCATTATATCATACATTCACCATACTCTCCACAATAGTTAACTAGAGTGAGAGTAATAATCTACTGCAAGTCTAACATCACCTCTTCTTCTCTACACACATACTTACTCACTATAAAATTTATCTCCTTACTATTAATTTCTACCATATAGATAAAATCATATATCATCTACAACCATTTAATATAACTACCACCTATGGATTTTGACTACTTTCTACACTATATTTTCTCATACTTACTTACTAATACCTTCTACTCAAACAAAAATATATATACTCAACCAGCATACAACTACTTAATTATTAACCTATCTTCCCTATACTATCCTATAATCACTAACTCAATCTAATCTATCATTATATATCTTGACGGACATTTATATACGTACATTAATTAAATTTTATGATTACCTATCAAAAATATATAATAACTTACATACCTCATGTATCACTCACCATAAATTCTGTCTTTCACTATTCAAATATAACATACTGACATTAATATAATAACTATATACCACTCTCATATCACTTCTAGAGGACCCAGTACACTAACTCAGTTAGACTATTAAATATTACAACTTATTATACTCACAACTCTCAGTATCTACATATCACTTCTGTTATCTTTATATTCTGTTTTCGACCTTTTCTTTCACCAAAACCGTTCAACATATATATAATATTATTTAGCTTAACCATAAACTAGCGCAACAACACAAATAATTGGCAACACACACACACACACCACACACACACAATATTATCAGAGCATCACGAAACGTACGGAACACCCACTCATTCCCCTTGCCACACACACACACACACACAACACAGCACACTAACACAACCACAATTCTACATCACTATCATCACATCTACTCACACTCAACACATCTATCTACACCGCACACACACACTAACCAACACTCAGCATGCACACACAACATTCACACACTATCATTATTCACACTACTAATAATACTACAATTTAACCAACAATATCATATACATATATATACCTATATTCCTACCTCTATCACTCATCATACCTATGTAATCTGACTATATATACTCTTTCAATAAGATTTCACTCATATATATATACCTTATATATACTCATTATTATAAATATATATATATAGTAAATATGTCCACAATAAACTTATCATGACCTATCCGCTTTGCTTTTCTTTCCGCATACCGTTCACACAAAAGTATATAATAATAATAAAATAATAATAATAATACATACAATAACTCAAATACCATGATAAATTAATATATAATACAATTAACTCAATCATCACTTAATATATACACTTATATATTATTAAATCACATTAAATAATTCCACCATAAAGTGCAATTCACCATCCCATAAAAGTACTAATTTTCTAACATACTTTTTAATATCACCTCTCTATATGCACTTTTAATTGTTGTATGTAAAACATAGAAAATGGGAATCATCACGAGAACACGAGAAATATATCAAACATACTCAACTCTGTCTCGAAGATTGCAATCTTAATATAATCTAATACTATCTTACCAATTCTTTCAACACATCATAATATATCTTTATAGATGTCTCTATAACTTCTACATTTACCAATTTTTACTTTCTCTGACAATTCATAGGTATACGTCATCTGCAGTTATTAGTCACCTTGAGAATTGTACTTTCTATGAGACTTGCCTAGTTATACGCACCCTTATTTTCTACAACTACTGATTGTTACTACAATGTATCTTATTTTTTTATATTCATTTTATATCATCTGTCTTATTACACTAATCTAGTAACCAATTAATCACTACTCCTATATTTATGCTATTTATAACTTATAACTCTTATTGATCTACTTGTTTACTTTAAACACCATTTGATTATCTTACACTTATCCCCGAAGATATCTCCTCTCAACTCTCACACCAACCAAAACCAATCAACAAGAAACTCACATACTACATTCTCTTCTCTCTCTCTCAATCTCCTCGCTCTCTCTCGGTCACAGCTCTCTTCTCATCCATTCTATCATCTCTCTCTTCTCCACCAATCACACACATCGATGCGTCAGATACGTATATACGTCTCTCCTCGCTTCTCATCCGATCGAAAAACTTACTACAGGTGTCTTATACTCGGAAATCAACTATCATCTTCATAACACTCCAGTCTCTCTCCTACACTCTCTACTCCCTGCATTGTTCCTCTTCTGTTGATCGCGTCACGTGGCGGAACATCTCTATCTCAATACGTCTGAGAGAAAATATATAAAATTAGAATGTTTTTTTCTTTATATTTTACACTGTTAGTATTTTGCAGGTCACTCGAGGGAGACTTTTTATGTGATATTAATATTTAAATTGTACAGAGATATTACAATTATAATTTAACTGAACATATGATGTTTGTTAAGTGCGAGGTGCCCCCATGCTCGACATTATAAGGATAATTTATTAACAACTATAACATCGATTTTTAAGTAAAAATTGACCCCACAAAATTAAAGCTCTTTTAATTACCCTTACTATTAAAAGACAAGCAATACCCAATTTATGGTTAATATACTACTCATGGCTATACGACATAAGCTTTCCATACTATACTAAGACCTTAAAAGAAGTACCAATTGGAAAATACAATCTAGCCTCACCAAGAGTGACCACAACATTTCCTCATTCTGTAGAAGCATAGTGCCTCTCACAACGAGAGAAAAAAGGTACGAAAGTTTCAAGCTAACGTACCTTGTATGTACGATACTTACGGTTAGGGGAACACACAAGCAGATCGTTATATATTATATGACTGTAAGAGACGCAACCAGGGGCAATCAAAGAACAATCTTCCACCATACCTACACACTTCACCTACAATGCAGTGTTGGAGAACATAGTAGCTATATAAGAGATAACGCCGATAGTCTCATATCTAACCCACACTCACCCTTAAGGACATTGGACCTAAGATGAAGATAAAGAGAAAGAAAAAGGTACAGAAATGCCAATATATACAACACTGCCACTCATAATAAGAATATTGGCCTCTCTATTATACACGGATTTTAAAGGATAACAGTATGATATATAGTAAGGGAACACAGTGGTGAGGTTGTATATCTCAAAGTGTACCAACTTGTTATCCTGACACCATATACTCGGAGATCCTAATCTATGTTTACATCTTACTTCTTATACACGACCTTCAACATCAAAAAATAAGAAAGGAACCAAATATGCCAAGTGACACTAATCACCTAATAAAAAGTGAAATACATTATAATAAAAACTATATCAATATTAAATATATATATAATATATTATTAATATATATATATAATACTGTATTAAATATATATAATATATCTATATATATATATATATTATATATATTAATATATATATATATATTAATATTAAATAATTATTAATATAATTAATATATGGAGAGTATATAACTATATAAACTATATATTACAGGTAGTATATATTAATTAATAATATATATAACTATATAAATACTATATAATATATATATATATATATATATATACTAATTAATACTTAATATAATATATAGTTTGTTTATTTAAATACTATAGATAAGTTAATAGTGAAAATTAAATAAAAAATAAAAAATTTAGATACAGATTCAAGCCTGAAACCCTGCCTCAACACCTATGCGTATTAATATATTTAAATACCAAAATCCCACACTTATCTAGACATTACATTTACATTCTTACACACGCCTATCAAATATCATCATCATACTATTTGATTCATTCAGAAGCCTACCATCAACAGATTCAAAAACACCATAATATATACTTAAATCTAACCTGCAATATAGTAGAGCTTCCCTATTAATTCCCTAATCATATAACGCCTGTTATCAAATTACCTCATTAATAACTCCATATAAATTATACAATTTATCCTTCACGCTAGGCGATACTCCTAATTTTCTCGTGTCTGCTCTGAAGTTAAATTTTATGTTTTCACGAGGTATGACAAATAAGTATAGACTCGAATCTGAATCCATCTTAATCCACATACTCTCACACTGTATAAACCGCACCTTGTTCTTCACCAATCACAAATATCTTTCTCATTGTTTTTTTGGCAAAAGTTCGACGTATAAGACGCAGATTGATGAATACTGATCCAAAAGTACATAAATACACCATATCAGCGATTATGTATGAAATTAAGATTCTTGCCACACAAACATCTAGTAAGAAGGCTATATTTACACGCATTATATCTTGCTAGGTTTAATCTACACGATTCATTTTTTCCCGAACCTCAACTTAAAAGCACGTGAACAATGATAGGGTACTACTATCTCTTGGATATTATTAATATATAAGCTTATTAATGAGAGATTTGGTGGGTGAGATTGATGGAGAAGTATAAACTCTAAGTAGGGAGAGAGGGATTGTAGGATGTTGTTGCCTGTGGACGCAATCTCTATAGTTGGTACAGTGAATTGGTATGATGGACAAGAAGAGAAGAGGTGATATTAGGTGCTCCCCACTATTACTTTTATATGTATATAATTTATGGGAGATAGAACTGTTTTTATGCTTTTTTGTAGTTGTCTGATAATTTAGAGCACAATGTTACTAATAAAGATTGAGTATAATGAAGATTTATGGTACAGATGTTTGTTAAAATGAGGAGATTAGGCTTATAGAGAGTAAACGTAGAAATAATGATAGTATACAGGTTTTGTTGTTTAGAGTTGAAGGTACAGTCTTGGTGTGAAAGTTATTTTAAGTATGTATGAAGCAGCAAGTATAAATAATAATAGTGTCTGAGAGTTTAAATAATTATAAGGATATTAGTTGGATTATATATATGATAATATATGAGTATTAATGCAGTGTAGTAGAATAGGAAATTATGATAATTGGTACAGGAAAGGTGGTGACTGAGCACATTAAATATATCATGACTGTGATATGAAATTGTAAAAAGAGTGTGAAATTTAATAAAGCGTCTTGAGACAATCTATATCATAATATATTTGAGCCTTTAAGTAACGTGTGGTGTTTGTTATATAATATGTGTTATAATAATGGATTTAGTAAATGATAAGAACTATGAGGTCTGGAATTAAGTAGGTAATTATAAGAAATCTAATATAAAATGTATTCAGATGTTAGATGGAACAATCTTTATAGATGAGAGTTATTTATTGGTATCAAGTGAATTTGATAAACAAGTTATAAATCACAATATCTATATTGTTTCGAGTAGTTAGTATTAATTAGGTTGAAAGATATAAAGGTATAAATGAGAGAATTAAATAAATAAGTATACGTTGAGTATAGTTTTATATCAATTGGTATAAAGGTGGATGATAGTTACACATGGGGTGTCGGTAGATACATCTTGTATAACTACAAATATGGAAATTGAAAATTTATACCCAAAATTAGGGTTGGCTAAGACACGTCAAGATATTATTTAACGCACCCAGCAAGCGCACCGCATCGCACCGAGCAAAACTCGAGAGAAATAATAAAAGTCTGGGTATCTCCTTCGAACCACATATCACGTCTCTTAGGTGCTCTTCAGAAACGAGGAGAAAATATGTATACGAAAATAGCCCAAATCTTGACCAGTGACCACCATACTGCGCCCGACACGGCTGTCACCGCATTGTGCACCATAGACGCGCACTCAGGACAGTGAGTTTATGCATACAAGAGAGTAACATAGAGATCAAATAGCCACACCTAAATGGGTGATTTATTTTATTACAACTACATTGCACGTGGATCTGTGACACGTGTAGAGGATACCTTTTTGCTTTCTCCGATCATCTGTATTCTTTTTTAATTCAGCGATATCACGCAAACCCTCACGCGGCATAGGCTCTTATTCAAGGAGGGGGAACTTTTCTGGTAATTCTACCTAGGATTCCGACTAGGATTCGAAGACGCGAACCGCACTATTGCCACCGCACATCAACTCATTTAAAATATATAAATTTCAATCTTTTTTAAGAATTATTTATTACACAGTTCATAATAATAATGATATTTAAATTTTAACATTAGCACAAAAATAGAATAATCTTCGGTATCTTTCATTTCATCAAAGTATTAAATAAAATAATAATTATAAAAATATATTATAATCCCTAAATACAATATATTCTTCTTCTAACTATTACTTTCAGTTATTATAATGGTAGTAAAGACAATTGAGTTAACGTACCACTTACTCATATTTGCTATTATTGAATCTCACATATATATGAGTAAATAGGTGAAATGTGAGTTAATGTATAATAGAAATAATTAAATAAAAAATAAATAATAAATATTAAAATATTCGAAAAATTGAATAATTTCCAGTTCATCTTAGTAAAATATCACCAAAATTAAAATAATAAATAATAATAATAATTATTAATATATTAAAATATTAGAAAAATTCAATTATTTTTCTTAAATGAAAATATAAGATAATAATAATAATAATAATAATAATAATAATAATAATAATAATAATAATTCAATAAATAATAATTAAATTAATATTAATAATAATAATAATTAAATATAATAATGTAAATAATTAATAAATAATATAATAATAATAATAATAAAATTAAATTAAATAATAATTAAATATAATTAAATAAATATAAAATTAATTAATAATTAATAAAATAAAATATAATTATAATATATAAATAATAATATAATATAATAATAATATAATAATAATAATAATAATAAATAATAAAATATAATTTAAATAAAATAATAATAATACATAATAATTAATTAAATAATATATAATAATAATCAATAATATTTATCACAAAAATCAAATCAAAATCAAAAAATACTTTATTCTCACTAAATTAATACAATTTTATGCTTAGATAGAGCACACCTCTTAAAATATTAGATGCTAATTCACATCCAAAAATAGAGAACAGGAGAGGAGTAAGTGGCTACTTATGGCTCGGAGACGTTTTCGTCCATTGAGGCCCCAAAATAATAGTAATAACACAACAAGTTAATATACATTGGATAGATAGTTTTAATAACTGGCTGAAGACGAAAAAAGTACAGTATAATTAATGGAGAGAGCTACAAAACTGTATAGTAAGATAAACTATAACGGAACTCGATACAAAGTGAGCCATAAAGCAATTGAACTAATCTAAACAAATAGGTAAACAAACGAATAATAAAAACATATAGGATGAAAATTGAAAGATAGATAAACTTAGAATAATAATAATTGAAATAAATTAATAATAATAATATTAAATGTCTAGCAATAAAACAATATAATCAATTATGATAAGCAAGAAAATTATAACAATAATCAGAGTAAAAAATAATAATATTAATAATAATAAGAATTTAAATACTACTTTTAACGATTAATCTATTAAACACTAATCTATAATAAACTAAGTATTTTATAAGACTAATTAATATACTATATATATAAATATAATTAATAAATAATTAATTAATAAATATATAATAAAATATAAAATAAGTATAAATATATATAATATGATACTCTTAAACTTACTTAATCACTACTTAACTTACTACTACTACTATATTCATAACTTACTAACTATATAACTAAAACTTAATCTTAAAACTACTACTATACACACTCTATACTACTCAGAGTAAATGAATAATTAATAAGTAGATAAAATAAGAGTAATTATTAGAGTAATAAATAAAACTTCAAATTAATATATTAATTAAATAATAAATATTTATAATTAAATAATAAATTAAATATTA
Source organism: Trachelipus rathkii (assembly GCA_015478945.1). Taxonomy (NCBI): domain Eukaryota; kingdom Metazoa; phylum Arthropoda; class Malacostraca; order Isopoda; family Trachelipodidae; genus Trachelipus; species Trachelipus rathkii. The sequence continues at coordinate 24,311 of JABUQX010028047.1, forward strand.
ATATATAATAAATAACAATATATCAGATAATAATTAAAATAAAAAATATAAATAAAATATCTATAATTAATATAAATAATATAATAATATTCAATAATAATAACTATATTATAAAATAAACAAATTACCTGATTAAGATAAAATATTTTAAGATACATAATTGAAAGTCTAGATATTTAACGACTAATTAATTAAATTCTAACTATTGAAAGACTAATTCTTTAAAGATTATCTTGAAAGACTTATACTTAAATTTGGTATTCTAAATTTGTGGATGAGAGGACAAGAGGTCTTAGCTGAATTAAATAATCTGAGATAGATCCTTAAAAAATAGTTAATATAAATAACTAATTATAATAATTAATAATATCACACACTATGTACATGAGCGCAATAAAATAATATATCTCAATGAAAATAATAAATAATAATAATAAATAATGATGAGATTAAAAAACAATATAAGTTTAAAAATAGGAGTAAGTATTATAATAATAATAATAATAATAATATATTAAATTAATAATAATTAATTATTAAATAAAAATACATAATAATATTAAATAATAGATATAAACGTAGAATTAACGAGTATAAATAAATAATAATAAATAAATAAAATATAATAATTAATTTTAACAATAATAGTAAATAATTGAACAACAATAAATGCTAATTATATATTAAATAATAGTATATATGATAATTAATAATAATTAAGTAATAGTAATTATTAAATAAATTAAATAATAAAATATAATCATTTATATATAATTTAAATAATAATAAATAATTATATATATTAAATTAATAAATATAATAATAAATAAAATAATAAAAATAATTAAATATAATTTAAAATTATAAATTATAATAATATAATATTAATAATAAATACAATATAAATTAATTAAATAATTAATAATTAATAATAATATAATAATAATAAATAATAATAATAATAATAATAATAATACATAATAATAATATAAATTATATAAACACTAAGATAAACGACACATTAATAGATAAATAAAACTTATTTTAGTTTAAATTAATATACACTTAATATATATATTATATAATCAAAAAAAAAGTTAACTTAATATACATAATAATTAAATGAGTTATACGTTATTATATGAATTAAGTGATGATAAAATTATTAATATTAAGAAAATTATTAATGTAGAAATAATTAATTAATATATCACTTAATAAATTACATTACATTTATTTCATTAAAATTAAACTATAATCATAATAATTCTCTTAATTTCATTTTTTATGAAATTATAATTATTTATAATAATTCATATAATAATTTAATTATGTTGTTAATAATAATAATGATATATCTTATCATAATAATATGTAATATAAATATTTACATTAAATTATTAATATAATAATTAATTAAAATAATATATAAATATGTATATAATATAAATTCATATAATATAAATTTAGTATAATTTTTCTTAATAAATTATTAAAAAATATAAACAATAATAATAAACTAAATAATAAATAAATATAAATAACAAGATAATATGACGAGAGAAATTAATTATTAAGGAAAATCATAATAATAATAATAATAATCAATATTCATCACATACATATAGTTCTTACATAATAAGTTATGAATAATTTTGGATAATTAGAGTTATATATAAATAATAAATGAATAATGAAATAATTGAATTAATATTTATTTCTAATAAAACATAAGATACACTTGGAACATAATGTATTATTAACTAACAATATAATAATAGTATACTTTAATGAAATTAATAATACCAAAGAGTACACCTAGTTTCATTAATAAATCAAATATACATTTAAATAATTTCAAATTTTCTTTAATTTAAATATTCAATAATAAATTAAATAAAGAAAACACATGAATATATAAAACTATTTATTAAGACTAAAATAAATAATAATAAATAATAATAATAATAACAACTAATAAAGTATTATAATCCACAATGTTAACTCATTTTATATTAATAAGTATAATTTGTTAGTAATAATGTTAATGATAATACTTAATATAAATAAATTTGTTATAATAATTCTCTTTATAAAAAAAATTAAATAATAATAATAATAATAATAATAAAAAAAGCGTAAACTCTCGATGACACATGGGTTATAGAACCAAGTAAGTCACATCAAAGAGGTTATATAAATAATGATGAATAAATAATAGATATGTCATACTAAATAAATAAGAGCAATTACAATCATATATACACAAATGCATAGATAAGTATAAATTGTAAAAAAAAGAACTACTATTTAGCACACATTATTGGTTAAGGCGTTGAGTATGATCATAAATATTTTAATTACTCAACAAATAATATTTATTTAGCAGCTTATGATTATAATTTTAAATAAGAGAATTAGTAAATTGTATACATGGAGGATAAAATAAACTGATAAGACTAAAGATACCACACTTTAGTTATCAGTGGTTACTATCGTGAGTGTGATATGACAGCGATTAAACGATCCATATGACATCGATCATTCTCATGTCATCGCGTTGCTATATTCGCAAATAGATAAACACTCCATATAATTTAGCTATTTGATAAATAATTCAGAAGTGTTGTTCCTTATATAAATAAATAGTAATAATGAAAATAGTATATAATTAAATAGTAATATATATATATCAATATTAATATTGATAGATAAATAATTAGCTAAATATTAATAATAATTATGATGAGAATATAATAATAATAATAAATAATAATAATAATAATAATAATAAATTAAAATACCATAAATTAATAAGTTTAATTTGACAAAGTGAATGATTTCCTATTATTGGGATAATTCATCAACCTTGAAATTCAATATATTCAGTAACTATCTATATTTAATAACTCATGGCTTAACTATTAACTCACAATAATAATAATAATAATAATAATAAAAAAGATATTAATAATAATATAATATAATCAATAAGTAATAATTATATAAATATATGAAAATATAGAACTTTAATATATTTGAATAATATATCCAATATATCATTCTATAATTAGAGGAGCATGCTTATCATGATCTTGAGAATATAGTATATACATATAACTTAGAGATAAATTCATCAATTATCATAATGAATCATTTTAGATCTATATGAGATGAATTACTATCTACCTCTGACAAAATAATTACACTAATAACTCATATAATACTTAGATAGCTGATATAAATTAAATAGGTCTGAGATATCAATAACACTGAAGTAATTCTAATCTATATCGAAAATAGATAAATATGTATCGAGGATATATGATTTCTTCCATATAGAATAATCTTGCTTCTGCCAATATGTCGCGTCATCAAGAAATTAATACACTATACTACATTAGAATTCATTTTATTACCACTTTACAATCAGTTAATACTCAATTAATAACTAGCTAAAAACTCGCCAATAACGAATAAATAAATTATAATAATAATAGTAATAAATAATAATCGATCAGTAATTAGTATGATAAAACTCTAAATAATAATTCCAACTATTATATTTTTTCAACTTGGAACTCATTATAACTCACATAATAATAAACCAATGACAATAATATATTCAGAATACTAATTTAAGATAATTCAAATTAACTAAATATTTTAATAATATATCAACAATAATTGTTAATGAAGTATCCTGAGAGATTAATTAACACTCAAAAATAATAATTAGTGAGATAATTATATTTTAAAATTGCATGAAAGCTAAATAATTATATTGGAAGTAATAATAATAATAATAATATGCACATGTATCGGAACAATTAATTATACCATAATAATCTCTACAATATTTAACTAATAATACTTAGAAGACTGTACATGTGCTCAAATGTTGATAATCAATAAATAATTATAAATAAACAACAATTATAGTAAATACCAAATAACATATAATATTGCATCACATACAATAAGATTAAGTATATAATTATACTATATATATTTTCTATTATAATACATAATTCATTATTATTATTATTTATTAATAATATATAATTGGCGTATGAAAGTACTAGAATTGGTAAACAATTACACTTTTGATCACTAGACACATCCCACCAAAATTAATAATATTTCATAGTAAAAACATAGTAGTGAGGATAATAATTAATTAATTATAGAATTATAAAATATAAAATAAATAACTGTAATATAAAAAGACTTACTATCACTCTTTCTGCGATTATATAAGAGATTAATAAATAAAAGTAAATAAAGAAATATATAAAAATAGGCTATAGGAATCGATACCAAACTGTTGTGAATAGGAACTTAACGTGGGTGAGGAATGCCCTCTTAATATTTAGATAATAAAAGAAGGTCTTCCCTGTATATTCATAACGAAAACAGAATTCCAATTGGTATTGAGTTGATGGTTTTCTGATACTATTTTTGGGAGGAGATTTATTCCTTACAAAATTCTACGGTAGCGGACCTTCATAATTGCAGGATATAGACTTCTTCGTAGCGGACACTCTATATCGGGTTACCTTCGAGAAAGCTTCCGTCGTAAGAGTGAATTAAGTGCTGATCTGCATTATTTGCTATCATAAGTAAGGAATTCTCGCATGCTCATATCTGTGGGGTACAAGAAATGCATTTATGATTTCTATCAACGATTTTTTGAGGTTCATGTACAATTATATTATGCCAAAAGATCATTTGCAGTTCCTTTTGTGTATTTAAAAGAGAGTATTCATCGAATTACCCTCTACATGCCTCGGAGGAGAATGTATACATTACTCAGTGAACGAGTTTGTAGCCAAAACGAGACAATGTGATGTGCATAGTGGGAGAGCTTGAGACTCTGTTTCCTTTCACCCGTGAATAGTTACGGAGTACCCACTCTTGAATATTGTACCACATATCTCGTTTATTTATCTCTGCATAACGATTAGGGGTTGTTAGCAGGTATTCACTTGCACACCCAATACCGAAAGACAATATAAGTAGATGTGGATAAACAACGCACTATGGTGTAGATACGGAGTTTTTAAATATGATGTTCGGAACGGATAGACATGTTACCCTTATTCTTAGAAACGACATGCATTAGTTTAGCAATAAAGGACATACATTCTGAATATTGAGTTTGGAGCATAACTTTAATTGCAGTCTACTTTATGCCAAGTAAAGACACTTGGTACATAACTGTCTCTATAGCGATTATATCTGATCTTATAGGTAGCTAAATGGTCAAGAACGATAAGCCGATTTCATATATTTATCGGGAACTTCATATCTCTCTCTAGACTTACATTTAGAGCTTGGAGACGAAATAGGTGAGGTTCTTTTTGATTTGTTTACTTGATCAGGTAACCGGGTCGGGTTGATTTCTTTGTGTAAGTATTTTAGGGAGATCTGTTTCGCCTAGCATCCACACTTGTCCTCTTATCCGCCACATAATAAATTTAGTGCGCCCGAACAGGAACTATGTGTTAATAAGTTCATTAATTTTACTTTGTCGTTAAGTGTGTTTAATTACTGTCTATATTAAGTTTGCTCGTTGGTCATCAGTCTATATTGATCGATGATGGGCGGAACTCGTGATCTATATTGGTCTGTAGACACACGTAATGTAGTATATTATGTGTTAAATAGAATAGTGCTCCGGCCAATCATATGGCAGCTTCCAATGAGGCGATCCACAGTGTTAGGTTATTAATTGAGGACAAGAGAGGAAGGATGATGTGTCCCTCCAGAGCATGTACGCTCATATTTCGTCGCTTCAGAGGCTCTTCTGATATAGCTAAAGGAACCATGAAACCTCATTGTATTGTGCATATTTGTTCATACTTCTTAGCATTACTCGGACAGGAAGATCCTGCGTAGATAATTTTAGAATTGAGATTAAGACAGGTTCTGTCGCGAAGAACTTAACCAATTTGTCGAATACATTCTTTGAGATATCTAATATGTTCTAAATTTAGTTACATGCACACTATGTTTTGATCTATTCACATAGACAAATTAATGCTTTTGTTAGATAAGAACTCTTTCAACAGTAAGAGATACAGGAGCCTATGGGATACGCACGCTCGTGTTACAGAGTTCTCTGGAGTTGAAAGCCCAAGCTTGGTGGACTTTTGAGAGCAGAGAAGCCCATTTATCCATGGTCTCGAGCATGAAAGAGTCATTAGTTAAGTTCTTGACGAACTGGTACAAAATTTAATCAAAGATTCTTTTACGGAGATGTAATGTTAGATTTGAAAATCGAGAGAGAGTACGAAGAAGTTTATGTTCACGGAGAGGATGGGAGTCAGATGCCTATGCGGATGTATATGGGAAAATGGAAAGAGATCCAGGGTGAAGTTCCCAACTCTGACATACCATTAGCTCATATTTGCACACTATTTATTTCTAATGTCAGTTTCTTGCACTAACGTGACTCTGGACTAAATCAAACCATTTGTAACTATCTTGAAACCTATGAGTGAACTGATTGAGTCTTAAACAGGTAAAATTTCTCTTTTTTGCACTCGCTCTCGTCTATACCAGTATGGTCAGGAAACATCATACTGAGGAGGTATTAGTGGATTCATAGTAGCGCTTTCAGTGACAATACAGAGTACGCGAATTATAACATCATAAGGTTGAACAACAGACGTTTCAATGATCCAGCCGGGTATTCCACCTAAATTATGATTCCCATTATGTCATATGCCTAAAAATACCCTTCTTTCCCTATGCATCCAACGTCAAAGGTTGATATTCTTGATGCAGATATTGCAAAACAGTTTTTCCGGTACCCTTCGTGTGGTCTCACCTAAGTTCCCGCGACAAACACCCACGCTACTAATCTGTTCTGGTATATCTTTAGCGAGACTAGCTAAAATGCTCGCCACCCCTAGTTACGGTATAGATAAAGTACGTAAAGGGAATAGTATAACAATTTCACTTCAAGTCTATGCGTTGCTTATTCTCTCTGTAGATACTATTTATTTCCTTATATCACTATATTTTTCTTTATTGCTCTTTCTATATTTCCTATATCTTTTTATAGTTTCTATAATTCTGATGATTGGTTTGTTATGAATCGTTGAGTTAATAGAATTTTTGCCCCTACTCGCTCAGATACGTGGGTTGGATTCGAGTCTGATGACACTTGAGTTCATGACAGCCAAAAGAAACTAAGCTTTGGACTTCCTATTTTAAATCACTTTTTTAATAAGATGGCCAAGGGTATTCTGCTTGAGTACTACAATGGCTACGGTATTATAGATATACCCCCCAGCTCCGTATGACCTTGTGTAGTCGCTATAGAGAACAATAGATGTGTAGTTTTCTCTGTCTAATGATGCGCTGGTAATCTATGCCATAGAGTGAGAAGTCAGCTCATGGATACTTTCCATTGAGCGCATCAAATTATTTTCTAGAGATAGTATTTGATTTTATTGGAGAGAGAGTCCTTTCACTAATACACGAGATCAGTAATAGACACTGCGCGTATCTAAAACTATATTTTGAGTTATTTTTCTTCTAACATGGGAGCACGCTTCAACTACGTAGAGTAGGAGTCTAAAGAGAATCTGTATTTGGTACGAGGTATTGCGTCGCGATAGAACACTGGTGGTTGATTTACGGAGCTACACGTTCGGAGATAATAGCCCCTACTCTATCCTACTTTGCTCTGATTGCAAGCCTAGGCAAGATATTCCAAATGCTCTAGACATGCACTGGAGTGAGTAACGAGAGGTCACGCCGCGCTCACCCAGCGCACTTCTATATTTGTAGTCAGCGATTGATACCTTGACCACATTAGATGAAGTATACGCAAGAACTTGATCAGATGCGGTTATTAGTGTGAAGTCCATTGTTGCTCAGCTTGCTCATTGTTTTCTCGAATAATAATAACTGTTCTCACGGTGAAGCTCGAGGTTGATTCGTTCATATCCGAGAGATGCTAATATGACAAAATATCTGTCAACCAAGAATTAAGCAATTAACTCGTCTTATATATACCGTGGCTCGAAAGTTTATTAAGTATTGTCACTAGATATTGATCAGAGATTTACACTACCACTTACTCAGTGTAGAAACTAGCAATTAGCTCTCATCATCGAGTTTTTGTATAACGTTCACCCTACATCCTACATGGCGTGTGGTGGTACTATAAACAGC
>JABUQX010028047.1:37500-55141 GCA_015478945.1 Trachelipus rathkii
TAATGTTTATATATAGGGAGTATAAGCAAATATATAAAATGGGAGGTAGTAGAATCCAGATTATAGGATTTCTGCTATGTTTTTATAAACAATGAGACGAAATAAAATAAATATAGTATAATCTATACCACGTTATCTACTGATATATATATTAATTCATCAACTACAGCAAAGCAAATTCCAATACAATAAAATTTATAAATCAGTGATATCTTTTATATTTCATTATGAAATTTTAAGCAGAAAATCATTAGTCAAGTTATTATAATAAATATTTATGTTAGATTGGTTTATAAGAGGATCAGCCTTAAAAAATATATGAGGTAAAAAAGACTTTCTAAAGTTTCAATGTGATAAATCTTTGTGTGCAACATGCATGAATTGTTTCAACAATACACACCAAAAATAATGAAAAAAAATAATAGATATATGAATTAGGTCAATATATAATTTAACTTATGCCTATTTATCAATTTTTGAGCTTAATAATGATTTATAGTACATTATATTATATAAATATATATATATATTAAATTATAAATAATAAATAATAAGTACGAATTTTAATAACAAGAAAACAAACTTTTAAAATACGATTCTGGGCATATATGTAAATATAAATATAAAAACTTATTAATAATTAAAAGTCATTTATATTAAAATTTATAATTATAAAAAACTTTTAGTTATATTTATGTAATAAAAAATATAATTATATAATCTTATATAATTATATTATTTGAACTTAGTAATGAACTTATTACTTAACATAACCTAACTATATAATAAATATATTTATATAATATTTACATTAAAATACTTTTGGAGAAATTATGTAAAATTTATAGTAAATTGTGAACATTTATTAGAGACATTTAAATCTGAAAAAGTGTTAACGATAATTTAACTTCACACTTAAAAAATACAGAAGTTTTATAAGATTGTCAATATGACTTCAACATAATTAACTTTCTATATAAATGTAATAGCATAAAACTCTAATATGATACAGTGTTATATAAAAATTATGTACAGTAATATATAATATATTATGCATATGAATCTAATCGTCCAGAAAGAGACAACTACGTCATTTATATAATAATTTACCAGACAAACGATAATATCTTATCTAGACTAGTACTATAGAGAGAGCAAATGTAATCATATGAGACTAATTAATATAGACTAGGTATATTATAATATATATAAATATAACCTATTAGTAGCTGTATTGAGAATATGAGTATAATAATTCACATTATATATAAGAATAAGCATGCTAGGTTATTATAGCGTACTAAAACACCGAGACTAATATATAAAAAAATTAGAAAACTACCACTAATGGGCTATAAACACCTACTCACGAAAAATCTTCTTGAACTTATTACAACAATAACGCACATTAGCAAGTACGTGATGTAACAATACATGGATGCCGCATTTTATTTTATCACGAGATAAAAGTAATGGTGGATTAAGAGGAAATTACTTCTTTTTATAAACCTATAGTGTAAACAGATAAAGAACTAGAAACTAAATGCAAAAATAAATACATACCAGTCATAAGTTAAAACAGTTTTGGGCGCACACACACTAGAAACTATAAACTGAGAATAGCCACAAGGTAACCTTTGGACTCATTTCAAGAATCGTCACTAGCCTGGAGCTTCCCTTTAAAGCCTTCTAAGAGACAGTTTACCCTAGAAATAATAGCGAGTACAATCCCACACTGAGATCCTACGGGACTCGCAAAATTATTAATATTGAGAAAATGAGAGACTAGTATTCTAGTAGAGAGATATAAGTCTATCTTAGTGTCATATTTAGAGACTATATAACACACGAGGTTACATATATACAAGAGCACATTAGAAGAATAGTACAAATACAAAGCAGCGAGAAGTATAGCAATAGACTACGTGTGAAGGCGCATCTATTTAGAGAGCTGAGATCGAAGGCGAGAGAGATACTTACTAGTATAAACAAGTAACAAATCCGGAAGAAGAAATGTACTATGTTATACTTATAAAAACACTTATTTTTCCATACACATGTGTAGAGAAGACCAAAAATATAATATCACAACACAAAATTTCAAAGTATAAATATATCATTCAACGGCATTCTAAATATGGTGACGTCTAAATAGCCAGGACAAATCGTAAAAGAAGTAATACGAGGATAAATCGCGAAAACACCATCCGAGAGAGAAAATTTTTCTATTTAATAACAACCGATTCTACAAAAAATTACGCAAAAGAAATGACGAAACTCCGAGGACAAGCGCGCGACACACTATTGAAAGTAGTCAGAAGCACATATACTAACGCTCGATATAACGTTAGGTAGATGTGTTTACTCTATCCTAGAATATCTTCTCTACACTAATTGTATCATATTCTCACAGGTGAATGCTCTCGACAATGTGAGACAGCTGGAGGATAAAATATGCGCAGAGTGAACACAACGTGCACATTCAAGATGACCAATATAAATATACTTAGTAAATGAGTCACAAATAGTACTGACACATATTAGGGCGGCGATAAAGTAACGATATATTAATCATACAGCATGTCATTAATAGGCATGGATTTATCATCCAAATATCGTGTATAATGATCAGAATGGCATAGGTCGTAATTTTTATATATTTCACTTATTTGCACACACACGGTAAAGTTTCTGCACAAGTACCGCTAAAACTCAATGGATACCGATACTTGGAGAGAGGCGACGTGATGTAATCCCCATGGCCCACCCTAAACTTCTCCTATACAAGTATACACATTATATTTTAATAACATCAGTACGACTTAAGAGTAAAACGAGAGTATGAGCATTATGTTTAATTGTTTTTAACACAATCTATCTGTTAAAAGAAAATTTTTATCAAAGTTCACCCAATCAAACTGTATCTATCTAACACATCGTAGAAGAATAGTGGTACTGATATTTAGTAGAGAGACACTACTATTTTTGATATAATCTTAAGACCAATAAAACCACATGCGGTCAACTAGTTGCGCTTATACGAGACACACGAAATGCTCGGTGGTATAATAACTCAATATTTCGGCCTCTCTAGCTCAGAACTATGGGAAGGCCAGCGTGACTCAATATCCATCAACCCATCGTAACGGTATAGATGCTATCTACTCTGGATACCTGTCTGAAGCGTATTTTGCTCGACTTTCATAAGTCTGTGGTAAACAGTGCAGCACGATAGGTAAAGCGCACACAGAAGACAACCATACCTAGACACAATCTCATATTTATATATAGTAGTCGATAGGGTATGGGATAACATATATAGTCCCCTTATATAGTTATATATTATATAATATATATATACCCCATATAGCCGTACTACCCATTATTAGGCTCGAGTACCCCCTAAAAATGAGTTTAAATAAAGCGCATAAAAATATAAAGCACTATTTTATACCTTTTTAAGAACCATATCACTTATAGCTAAAACAAAAACAGCTCACATAATTAATCATATACTACTCTTTTTAAGAACCATCTCTAGATAAAAATAAATAACACAAGCAAAATTACCAATTATTTTACATCATCAGTGAGCTAAATAAAAAATTTCTACCCCTTATTAAGGGGGCTCGAGCCGATGGGGATGAAACGGAGGGGGGTAGGACGCTACTATTGCTAGTACGACAAGAAAGTCAAACGGTATAGGCACAGTCATGAGTGTAGTAATCGCGTGCTATCTGGGGCGACATACACCCACACAAGAAACCATATTATAAGACGTGTGTTTAATCTTGTAGATTTATATGAGCGAGACCACGCTCTGGATCGCGCATTAGTCCCTTAATAACAACCTCTACCACGTTCATGTCCATGTTTCTCAAGAGACCTTGAGAAGATCCGCCCGACTCTCACTATAGGGGAGCGAATCTTGTTTGCATTTTATACCCAATAGATACATCCTATCGAGAGCGCGAGCACGTCATACCAAAAACTCGAGAACCCAAATTTATATTGTTTTGAAAATCCAAGAACTTCTACAAAATACTCATCGACCCTAGCGCCCTGACCAAAAATGTATATCGAATTATCATCTAAAGTACAACAGAGAGGATCAATAATAATCAACACATAGATACTAAGAAAAAAAAAGGGTGTCGATGTAAACTACCTAAAATATATATACCAAAAAATGGCGCTTAGGGTAAATTTAATAAGCGTCGCTTACGATTTATGTGGTAAGTAACTAGTCCGAAAACCCCGTATAAATAAAATAAAGGTTACATAATACAGTGTACATATTTTAGGTATCTAGTAAAGACTTCCTAATCATATACGTTAAATATACCATTATGAGTATTTATATGACGATGATTCGTATCGAATGATATAGCGAAAGTCTATAAGTGCTATTTCCGAAAAATAATTTCGACTTAATAATAAAATTTTATAAATATTTCTTTTATGAGGATTTTTAGGATTTTGGCTAACTTAGGCCTACGATCATTATATCAGGTATATATTCCCTTCGAACGTACTATATAATCGGGTTCTACGATGGTTTATTATTACCTACTAAAAAGCGTCATCACCGATCACGTTAGTAGTATATAATATAAATATGATATATATATATAGTATATATCGTTTTTTCGGTATTGCCACTTTACGATAAACATCACTATTAATAATAGTGTCGACTATTACGGGAATTAGATAGAAATTATTACGCTGAAACGCTTTCAAATAGCAGTCTACCTAAGTACAACTATTTCCACACCCAGATTATTTCCGTATAGTATATAATATAAAGTCATTGAATCGATATAGAACTGTAGAGTGATAGAACATATACGAAGGTCTATTATGTATAATGTGCGGTGAGAATATATATAATATATATACTATGGTTTTAAAAAACTTTTGTGTATTATTTTCTTTGCGAAATTTTAGATTTTAGCACATAGCGAAAACTATTAATATTAGACCTTCAGTTTGCTCTTACACCTTCGACTTATACTTAGAATCACCTATTACGTAGATTACACTTTTTTGACCTTCGACTTATAGTCACTTTAGACCTTTCAGATACTTAGCACTTAGTAATACCTTTCAGACTAGCACTTAGACCTTCGACTTAGACTACTTAGACTTCGCTAAGCACTTATAGACATTCGAATTATACTTAGACCCTTGACTTAGCACTTAGACCGTTCGAATCATTAGCACTTAATACCTATACGTACATAATAACTTATCCAACCTATTCATGAGACATAGCTATTAAAGACCTTGACTTAGCACTTTATTGAACCTTTACTGAAGACCTAAGCACTCTAAGACCTATATTCTGAACTTAGCACTAGACCTTCGGATCACTTATATCTAATCCGTACGAGTAAACGTATCAAAATTAATCTGGAGTTCAACCGAGATAGGCTATTATATCACCTATACCTATAATATATAAAATAAGACACTCCAGTTAAGCGAAGGTATATATAGTATATATATATACTAGATATTACTATATATTAGGTCGTTTATCGGTTCCCTTCGAAACGTTATACAACTATTATATAATGATGGTCGCCTTATATCACGGTAATCGGAATAGAAGTATCGCTATGAATCGCTTATCAAATAACTAATACCCTATAGCTAAAACTACTTCAATCCGTATTATCACGCACGTCATAGAGAGATATGATAGACGCCTGATATCGGAACTTATTATATTGTGTGTAAGATGTCTTATTAATATATATCTCTATATGATGCAAATTTATCCAAAAATAATTTGACTTAAAAATTTTGTGTATATATTTCCGCTGTGCCTTCGACTTATTACTTAGACCTTCGACTATATACTTAAACTTCGACTTAAGCTCGGACGCGTGTGCGGAGCGTGATACGTAAGCTATTAAGCACGAAGAGATCAAACACTACGGTCTGAGCGTAGAAGCGAGGTTTTAGAGCAGGGTCAAGCGTAGGTCGAGCGTGGGTTGAAGTACGTATGGGTCGAGCGTGGGTTAGCGATTGATTACGTTAGGGTTGAGCGTTAGGTAGTATAAGCACAGTGAGGGTTGACGTGGCGTAGCGTGGGTCGAGTCAGTGGGTTATTGAGTAGTTGAGTATTTGAAGCGGTGGGTTTGGCGTGAGTATTTGAAGCGTGGTTGAGCAGTGGGTCGAGCGTTAGGGTTGAGCGTAGGTTGGCGTTATATAGTTGAGCGTGTATATTGAGGTAGTCACGAGCGTTAAGGTGATATGAAGACGATGGTCGAGCGTGAGTTGAATAAATGTATTACGTATTCGGAAGAATATATATATATAAATATATTGATTTTTTTTAAGTTCGTTTGTTCGTCTTACCGTTCGTTCGTTTTTTCTGTAGTATATGAATACTAATATAAGTTCGAAAGTCTATATTAAGTGCAAAATATTAATGTTATAATTCATATAAAAACATTTTATTGGAAAATTTCTTTTATATTATATTTTTAGATTATTTTCACACTGTAGACCTTTGACTTATTTATCAGCTTTGACTTATATCAGTTCCCGTTGAGACCTCACTATATGGGGTTGAAGTGCTAAAGATTTATATATAACCTAATATAGGATGTTTGCATAATACGAATATTAAGATCGGTTTTCGTTCCTCTTACTAAGAAAACGTTCAATCATATATAATAGTATATAATGTGTACTATACCTTACGTAGGAATCAGCAAAGCGGTATATATGAACGCTTTACATAATATTACCACTTATTATGTATAAACTCGCTTCAATACATTACGATATAGTGGATACGTTTTATCAACGGAAGTCTAATTTAATATAGTCAAAGTCTAGCAGTGTGTAAATTCATATTAATATATCACATAAGAAAATAATTATCCGTAATCCAATAATTTCTTGAGTTTCAATATATTTATTTTCTGAGAATTATGCACTATTAACCTATTCGACTTAAAATTATGAGTCCTAGAATGGGTCACGTCACTATATGACTATATAGTCTATATATATATAGTGGTTATTACGAATATAATTAGTCTATCGAAAACACTTAAAATCTTACCTTAAAACTAAATTAAATCATTTAAAGTTTAAAAACTACCTAATTTATTTTATCGATATAATTCATGAATATATTTTAATCGTATTAATTTAGCTACACCATATAAACAATACTAAATAAATAAATATAAGTCAGCATAAAAGAAAGAGCACCAAATTACGCTGAAAGTACAACATGAGCTCACCCAGAGAGTACTATAATTCCAAGAGATCAAGACTAAAAACCTCGACGTAACTTTGCATTATAAATATCTACCACTTTTTATTTTCTCTCCTAAAAAACTACGACACGGAGACACCCAGGGAGAGATCACTACAGTAGCCATATGACAGCAATAGAACACAAACGACGCTAAGAAAACCTAATTACTAAAAAACAGGCCAAATAAAATTTATTTTGTAGAGTGTAGAGGCTCTATTATAATATTGACGATTTCATCAAAAACTAACGATAGAAGACAGCAAACAGTAGACGAGAAAAGATAGAAGCAGATAATATGAGAGTCGAGACATGCGTAAGAGACTGTGAAAAACACACGGAGTCTTCTTATGTCCAAAATCAAAATTCCATATGATAAATTAACTACAGAGTTTAAAATTTTTTCTGGCGAAATACAATTTTCGTTGTCATTTTTTTTTCTCGAAAAACACGGACACATTCTAACGTGGTCCCTACATGTGCAAAAAAAACTACACACGAGCGTGCAAATCGAGCTGGGTTTGAAAAAAATTATACTCGAGCAACACTATAGCATATCACAGAGAGAAGTGGTATAACCTAGGGAGATCAACCGAAACACGAAAATCACTTTGGACGACGCCCGATTGGGTGAACATATAAGCGCAGATCGCTCAAAGAATCTATACTTCTGTCACTATTCATGTTTAATCGTTTAAACTTTAAATATTATTATTATAATTTTTATAGTTTAGTCTCCCTAAGCGAGCTAATGAACACAATCTCTCAGATAGACTATTCTGAAACGACTTCTTACAGTATGTAAGTACAAGATAAAATCTGAGAGCATATAAATAGAAAAATTTATAAAATATACCTAATACGACATCGTCCGAGTGACTCAGGCGCAGTTGTTTGAGAATTGACAACAATGATATGGTGTTCGTTCATAACGAGATATCGAGCCCCAGCGACTTTTTGTCACAAGCTAAGAAGGCTGGTGAGAACGACGGTTCGCTTGTATAGAGAACTCGAATTGAATATGTATATGTGACATTATTATCGGGGAGATCTAACACTTGAGACTAATAAAAAGAGATAAGTTGTTTATTTTGAGGGCAACACTTTATACTAGAGAGTTTATACACATAGATGGCAGGAAAAGACTGAAGATGAGAAGATTATGCGAGAAGAGAATATTTTACGACCATACAACGATAATTAATGCTTCTGAAATGTAAATTTGATGTCCAACAGAACTTACTTTCAAACGACTTTATGGGAGTATATAAAATAAAGGAGAATGAGAGGCCGATAGAATTTTGGCAAAAGCCTTCACTGTAACATCATGGCTTTTGATATCATCATGAAATGAATAGTATATATAAGATGACAATCGAGTAAATATACGCGGAGGACACTATAATGACGATGACTATAGTAAAGTGACCTCACAATTTTGACACTAAGCCACGAGATAATTCAGCCGAAAAAGGTAACAAGAAACCTGGCAATATATAATGGCCAAAATAAGATTATGACGCGCAAATAATAAGAGAAGAGGCAATTACGCAATCCTCATAATAACAAGTAGGAGATCATCAGTATCACCAGTATCGAAAAAAATAAATCCAATTCCTATAAAAGAACAAAGAAGAACAGAGCAGAGATAGAAGTAGAGTAGTTAGGCAAAGGCAACGATTAGAAGTACATAGCCTATGACCAAGACAGACTCGCAACAAAAATGGTCAACTAACAATGAGAGGTAAGGAAGATGATCCGCCACCACGAGAGAGGGTACTTGGAATAAATTAAATAGAATACATATGGGAGGGGGTCAGTCAGTTCCCCACCAAGTCCGAGATTCAAACTCCTGAAAAGGGATCGAAACCTAAAAGCAAAATCGGCAAATACAGATGCAGTAGTTTCTGAAGCAGGAACTCCCCCTATGCAGAATAGCAGAGACACATCGCTATCTTTCAAAGGAAGAGCTACTACGAGACTCATATGAAGAACCGTCCAGTTCAGCAGAAGACTCGAAGCAGAGTACATCAGAGGTAATGTACACAAGAGTTGTAAAATATTGGAAAGGGGTGAGACACCCAACAAGGGAAAAGGCGATCAGAAAATGGTAAGAAAGCTAACCCATCGTATAGATAAGTGAAAAAGCGAGAGATCCGAAGAAGGAAATGAGTGGAGAGCTTAAATTAAAAAAAGACAGTGTGCTAGGTACAGAGACAAGGCTTTTTTAAAAAAGGGCAAAGGCGTACGCGCAATGTGCCAAACGCACGAGACGCGCCCCAAAGTAGAAAACGCCTATTCAAGAAGGCACTCTCGCGAGAGCAGGGTAGCATTCAAATATGGCATGTTAAAAAAACATCATTGCCAACTAGCACTAAAGTGTGTAATATTAGCCACGCGGAGCAAAATAATCTTGCACCACAACCAGAGCACTAGAGTGGCCGCAATATTATAATGAAATAAATTGGTAGTATTTTAAAAAAGCAACAATGGATAAAGATTCATCATAAAGAACGAGCTTTTATCGACACAGGGTCATCTTTAAATATACTTAGATACACACACTTTAACGATTTAAAAAAGATAGTTTTGATTTAAGTTACAAAGACATTAAAAAATAATTTAGAAGTATCTACCACAGGGTGTATACACAGGTGTACGGAATCAAAACATACACTAACACTGAAGAAATAGCTAAAACTGTCAAGTTTAGATTGTAATAGTAGGAGATACTGTATGATTCGAAGGTAACCATCATATTTAGGCTGTGATTAATTGGTCACAGACCGCACACATCATATCACGATTTAATAGGAGATAGAAAGTGCTATTTCATAGGAGGAATGTTAGAGGCACAGGTATTTAAAAGTAAATGTGAATAACCCGATACCTTTGATGGTAGATAAAAGACGAAAAAACCTGTAAAGTTCAAGAATGTTCAAACCAACGATCGAACATGAATCTGCGAAAAATAAACAATCAGGAAACAAACACAATAGCGGAAGAGGAATATAAATGAACGTCGTAGAGACCGAATAAGAGATGCGGGCCGAGTATGACAAATATACTTATAAATATGCCCATAAGGAGACAAATGGCAGACGACAAATGGAATCCTTATGGAGCACGAGAGGCAGAAGATTTAAACAATATAATAATAGAAAGAACTGGCAAAGAAATAGAAAGATATATAGCGCATAAATTATAGAAATAAGGCGCAGGAATAGGCGCAAAAATAAAGGCTGGTACCGGAACAATAATAATAGGTACTCAAGAAACAGCCAAGATGAATGGCGAGGACTGGTACGAAGAATAACCAGTAGAGAAAGATATAAAAGACCGCCACAGACTCACATGGCTGATGTCTTTGAAGGTGACTTGTATTGTTATAAAGTATCCCGAACTCCGGAGCTATCTGTAATCCGTGAGGAAGAAGAATCAGAGCAACACCTGTGAAAGAGGATTCTGACAAGCGATGTCACCAGAGTGACGACAACGCGCACTCGTATGGAAGAATACGACTATTTTGAAGCGGCAATATGATGAGACACACTGCAAAAGTACAGATGAAAACACATACATCATCTTATTGAGATGAGAATGAGCATAGGAGTCAATTGACTGATTCCGATTTAGTAAATAATACTTTTCACCCTCAGCATAAAAGGGCTCACGAATTGGATAATGAGGATTTTATTCCTCACATAAACACATCTGATCAGAACTCACGATTATTACTCATAATGAAGAGAATTATGAATAATAATTCTGAAGCCATGAGAGACACGAGGTTATAGATCAGAGCTTCGGAACCGTTGCAATAGTATTAAAGGAATTTCCAGAAACCCCAACCAATAGTAGGAAGAGATAAGTATTAGAGAAATCAATAGAAGAGATCTGAAATAGAATATTGGAGAGATGATGAGGTGACAGATTAACACAGTAACGGTACCAAAGAGCACCGACACCATCCAATGCTACAAAAAAAACGATACCACCCTAAAAAAACCGAGAATTACCCTATAGATATTCAATGGTATAGAGATACTAAGGAAAGGCCCAAAATAAAAAAATCAATTATTTCCAAGACGAATTGAAAAAGAACCAGGAAATGGAAAAGGGGGCTAGAAGATGGAGAGTGACAGAGCAACACAGCCAACACTAAAAACTCAGCCATTCAACACACTCAAGATGATGGAATGCTTACAAAAACAGGATAATATAAAACTGCATCACGCTAAGAGGACAAGTATGAGGCGGTAACATAGGTCTGAAACTCAAATCACACAGCCTGTGAGTACGTCAAATGGTACGAAATAGACGTCTAATAATCCATAACAACCAAATAGCAGGATGAACTTAGTGGAACCAAACCTGGTATAGAATACATGTGAACTTGGAATTGAGCGCAGAAAAATTGGAACCAACAAGCATCCAACTTCAACTACAAGTAGAGAAACTTGAAGGAAATCGCCTCAAGTCACATCATAAGCATAGAAAGAAAAAATATGCATGCTTGAAATGATACTACTATTGGAAAGCCGAATGAGAAGAGGAGAGAGATAATTGGGTCCCAGAAGCTGACGATGATTGTCCGTCATCGAACTTCGAAACGGAAAGAGACTTAAAGGGAAGTCTGTACTTGGCCAACCCTAACTTTTCAGAGTACAAAAAAAAAATTTAACTTTTTTTTTTATAATAAGCCAATTTTATATAGAATTCCCTCTCTAGATACTGAGTTTTAATTTTTGTATTCCGAAATTTAAAATAAGGGGGATTTTGTTACAAGGTATAATTTTTTAAATATAGGGGTGCGGTACTGAAAAATTCCATTTCCAGGTTCGAATTGCAAATATATACAACTTTCAGGATCTTTCCAAAAAGATTTAACACGATTTTATAACAAATTAACACACTTATTATCACTTTTTCGCAAACACAGACCCAAGCTCAGGCTCTTTCTCAATCATATAAATGGTAAGTCCAAGAGTCTGAGCCGGAGCAAGGAGCGCGGAGCTGTGATCCCGAGGCGCCCGTACAGCATCGAGACCTGAAATTATAAGAGTTTTTTTTAAAGAAATAGTTTGAGCAGGTAAAATACTTCCTGCAAAAGCCGTGAGCTAAAACTTTTCTGAAATGGAATAACGAGTCGAGATTAGAGGCCGAGGAGGCCGGAGCCTGAGGAGCCAGGAGCCGGAGACCAGGAGCCGAGTCGAGCCGGAAGCAGGAGCCGACCTAAATAAACAAATATTTATTAAAAATATGCACAGGTGAAAATAATTTTGCAAAGTTGGGGCTGAGCAATTTTGAAAAACACCGGAGTCCAAGCAGAGAGTGCAAGAGCGGAGAGAGTCGAGCCGGAGCCCAAGTATAATAATTTAAAAAAAAATACTATCTAATGCAAAAGTCGAGGAGCGAACTAGTCTTAAATACATCAGCAGCTAAAGCCGAGAGCCAGGAGCTGGAACCTCCCAGAGGAGCCAGAGTAAGAGTCGGAGAACGAAGATGGAGAGCCCAAAGTATAATATATTTATGTTTTTTATTAAGAAATGTTTTTAGCATTTATCGTGGTAATTCTGCAAAGTCGGAGCAGAACTATTCTGAAATGTGAAACGAAGTCGGAGCCTGAAGCAGAGGGAGACTGGAGCAAACGGAGTCCGGAGAATCAAGAGAAGCCTTAGCCGAGACGGATTCTGAAAAACAATAATTTTTTCAATATTTTTTTGGCAGAATAAAGTAATCTACAAAAGTTGAAAGCTGAAACAAAATGAAAGGAGCCCAGGAGCCGGAAGCGGAAGCCCAGAGCCGGAGCCAGGAGACCAGGAGCGGAGCCGGAGGTAGGTAGAAATTATAATATTTTAAAGAAATTGGTTTTGCAACAAAAAGATACTTCAGTCAAAGGAAAGCAAAATTAATACTGAAATGTGAAACGAAGTCGGAGAAAGAGCCGAGAGCGGAGTCGAGCCACAACTGAGAAAAATGAACTTGAAAACAAATTTTATTCAAAGAAATTTTTTTGGCAGATGAAAGTAATTAATTCAACAAAGTTGAAAATGAACAATTTTGAAAGAGCATAGAGCCGGAGCCGGAGCATGAGCCGGAACGTGGCCGGAGCCAGAGGCCGGAGCTGGAGCCGAGCTGGGGTAAGGTATATAAATTTTCGTTAAAGAAATTGTTTTTTGACAGTTAAATGCTTCTGTAAAGTACAGAGCTGAACTATTCTGAAATGGACACAGAGATGAAGCAGGAGATTTGGAGCACAGGAGACCGAGTGAGCGGGAGCTGAAGAACAATTTTTTTGGCAAATGAAAGTAATTCTTTAAAGTTGGAACTGAACAAAATTTTGAAAAAAAGCTGGAGCCGGACCCGGAATCGAAGCCGGAACTGGAGTCGGAGAGCCGGAGAGCCGGACTATAACACGAGAGTTGGAGCCGGAGCCGGAGCAGGGCAATTAATTTTTTAAGGTAATAATTTTGGGAAAAGTAAAGAAATATTTCGCAAAGTCGGAGCTCAACTAATTTTGAAATATAGTACGAGAGTTGGTGCAGGTGCTGTGCGGTGCGGTGACGGTGCAGGTGCGGTGCGGAGTGGCGGTGCGGTGGCGGTGCGGTCGGTGCGGTGGGTGGCGGAAGCGAAATAAAACATAAGTACTATAAGCCAATGCTTGTGGTTCGCATTATATATAGGTGGAGGTTGAGAGGTGACGTAATGATCTTTTACTTTTCTGGAAAAAGAAAAAAAACATATCAAATCTTTATAGGCGTTTCTCAAAATTCACCTGGTTAATCATAATCCAGATGAAAAATATTTTTCCATATGTAGATATCTTGTCAAAAGCGTCGAAAATGAAAATAACATTTTTCTACATATAAGGAGAATATTTGCAATATACCGTCCTTGTTTATATCTGTAGTTGATAAATACAAGATTGGGTTATGACACTTAAATACATTTTTTTTCTACACATACACATTAGTTAGTGAATTTCAAGTGCAAATGATAGACAACATAAAAATATTTTATTTTTATAAAAATTTTCAAAGGCAAATGATTATAAAGAATCTTATTGGACCTCCAAACACTTATCTACTAGAACTTGTCAATAAGAAAAAAAATTGAAATATCTTAAAAGATAAAGTTTTTATATGGTTTTCAAGTTAAACAAGTAAAAATGTACAGAACTTACCCCTTCCCCACACCATAAATCCCAAACCATTCAGTCTATTGGAACGAAATAAACAGAAATACTAAGTAAATAGTTCCCACAATAAATAAAAGTTCATCAATTTCACAGATAATGAAATAGAAAACGAATTTCGAGTAGCAGACTACCCCCTTATAAAGAACAACAGAAGTGACTGTAGCCAACAATAACTCTCAGAGTTCAACTGACATGAAACAACATATTTCACAAGTAGATGGTGAAGAAAGAGAATAAAAGAAAAGATGTTGGTAATAAATACTAATGGTAAAAACTTAGATAAATACACACCTTGAAATACAATGCAGAACCTAATATAGTATATGAATGATAACAGATAAATGTGTAGTAGTTAAGCATTAAAATAATAAATAAGGAATTTTACCCATAAATTTTGTAAATACAATATTTAGAAGGCAAAATTAATGAGAAAACGCGCAACAATTACCTGACAAAGCAGCAGTGGTAGATTACAGTACCACTGAATGCATTTAGAGGTAGACGCAGCCATCTTTATATCAGAGTACTTCATCAATGTGAAGGAAAGAAATAAAATTATAGAGTTGATTAATTTAGAGAAGACCGCCCTATTGAAAAAATAGATAAAGGGTGAAAAGCCAATAAACAATCAGTTATCCAGTCTTGAGAATAAATCATAAAGAAGTAGAACGAGTCAATGCCACACGCAATACCATGATGAAGAAAATACATGCACAAACCATGCAAGAGTCCAGAAAAGATTATAAAAAGTGAGGAAAGATAAACCTACAATAAACCGAAGGTTATCACGAGAAAGAGGTTGTATATAAACATATAAAAGAGATACTTGACGTAAAGATGAAAAAAGTATCGAGTGTTACAACGACTGAGAGAACTCGAAAATATATGATTAAAGATTTTCCAAACAAGAAACCAGAAGATTTGTGGGCCTAGAGAGCTAAAAAAATATAGTGAACATTTATAAAATTGACAATAGAAAAAGAGAGTGTGGCTGTAATGGAAAAATAAATCACAAATAACAGAAAACACTTTATAATAAAATGGAGACAAAAAGAAAATAAGAGAAAATAAAAACAAGAATAAAAACAAAAAAAAAAAAAAAAATAAAAAAAAGAAAAAACCAAAAAGAGAGATGATTGTGTTTGGAAGTTTTCAAAATTTTACTATCAACTAGAAACTAGATGAGAAATGCCCAAAGGTAGTGTCTACTCCACAGTTCAAGAACTCAGCAATCGTAGATCTTTTGTGAACAGATAATTAATAACCTGGGACAGAGACTGAAGTTGAGGAGAAGAACAAGATTGAGAAAACATCAAAGGTATCCCTCACAGTAGTCCATCAAACTATAATTACACGAGAAGGATGTGTGACTCTCAGTCTCGAAACTATAACAAAACTTTTGTAGATAATATAAATAAAATGGTCAAAGACTGCTATGACCCATACCCTTCATACAGAATACGGAGAAGTTACTAGACGACTTGGCTATAATACAGATGAGTTAACATTGTTTAACGTCTTTAGTCAAGATTTATTCGTTGAGCGAGAGGTAAGAACCTACTAAGCATTATAGAAACAAACAGAGAAGATGCATCAACCGCGCAGTCCTGCCAATGGGTTGAAAACAATAATCCCCCGCACGTGTATCAGTAGGGGTGATGAGTTTGGTATATTAAGTGGATTAGCTGAAAGGAGAACATAGATTGTCTATCATACATTGAGCGATATAAATAATATAAATTACTCTCTAAGATGTAACTTCATCATTACAATAAGGCACTATCAAGAGAGTTTCGAAGCACATTAGGAACAATGCAACTTCAGAAGTTAAATTGGACGAAATGCCAATTTTCAAGAAGAGAAAATAGTATTTTTAAGGGTATTGATTTCAGGTCAAGGGGTTACTGTTGACCCTGAGAGGAGAAAATTATATCGAAAATAAAGACACACTACTAGCGGCAGGAATGATAAAGCATGTGCGTTTTTAGGTTTCCTTTGAGATATCTCAGAAACGGCTTCTACCAGACCTTTCAAGTACATGCAAACCTCTACCAACTACTAAGAAAAACAAGAATTTTAATTTGGGGAGAGGAACAAGAAAGATCATTGAATTTTCTACAGAGTTAATTGTTAGCAAGATCAATCGTACAATATCCAGATTTTTAAACAAGGAATGTTGTTGAGTATTTAAAAGCAAAAAAATGTTTAGATGTGCAGTAATAAATTACAAAGATGAATGATAAAGGAGAAAGAATTACCATTTAGCTTTTGAACATTGTACAATAAGCAGAAAGAATTACGAAAGGAAAGTACCCCTACGGAAATGGAATGAGTTTGGGATCATAATTGCGATTAAGATATAATGGATATATAAGATAAATAAGTGAAAACTGATCATCTCAGCAGCAGTAGCAATATTCACTAAGAAAGATTATCCCAACGGCTAGATTAGCTAGATGGTCTTTAACAGTATCAGATTTTAAAATCCGAACCTTATGATATATAAAAGAAAAGGTACGAAGAACTATCAGATGCAGATTTCTTATCACAGAATTATCCTGAGATCAGGTTGAAATAGATAAATGAAGAGACAAGAGCTAGAGGAAACAAGACAAGAAAAACTCAATATGATAGAGCACCAATCCTAAAGAAAATAATATTTAAAATAAAAGTAATTAAAAATAAGAACAATCCAATAAAAAGATAAAGAAACATGATAAAACGGTAGTTTAATATACCAATTAAAAATATAGATAAAACAGATAAAATTTCAATGGAGTAAGATACCGCAACGATTTCAAGAGAACAAAAGAAAGCAGTCAAATGAGGTAAAATACGAAGAGCTACAAAAGTGGTAAAAGATAAAAAGGTTTGAAATTCTAAGAAATAATGATTTATTATAAAAAAATAAAGAAAAACACGCAAGATCATATTTGATAGATATACACCATTGATATGACCCACTCTATTCAAGGTCATAGTGGATCAGAAAGAACTCTAAGAAAACAAGAAGGGAGATATCATTTTTCCACAAATATGTAGAAAACAATAGTAGAAGAGTTTTGTAAAGACTGTAATAAAACGTTCAAAGAAAGCAGAAAGTTCTAAGCCTTAAAGGGCAAGCCATAAACAAAAATCCTTATCGGAAAACAACCATA
>JABUQX010028048.1:0-2500 GCA_015478945.1 Trachelipus rathkii
GAAATATACTACTAGTAAGTAGTGCGACACTTATATGTATAGTGGACTTTTCGAAGGAACCCGAAAATAATCAGACACTAACGTATGCTTACTCATAAAGTCATAGTCAGTATAAAACTATAACTATTTTTATGAGAGTATAAAAGCTTAACGTCATTTTAAACCCGATATATAATAGTCGTCAGTAAAGTGAACTGAATATTAAGTCGAAGAGATTATAAGGGTGCAGAAATAATACTGAAAAAAATTCTAATAGAAAAAATTAATAATTATAATTAAATTTATTACACAAAAAATAAATTTTAGTTTGACACCTTATTCCATATATGGTGCGACAGTATACTTTTGATATATATATAAGTAACTTTTAGCATTAATATCATGCATACCCCGATTATAAGTATAATAGTGTCAGTTACTCACTATATATATATATAATATGACGTCATATATATACGGTTTAGAAAAGATGACTTTATAAGCTTAACACACCGCTGTGCATGCATCATACATTCCGTTCAGCAACAGATACCGCTTTAATAATGTATTATTGAGATTCCCGTAAGGCGACACTTATATTATAATGTGACTCTATATTACGAAGGTAACCAGAAAGAGAGCGCACCTACAATATCAGTGGGCTGGGGCGTACAGAGCCGAATGGGGAACAGAAGGGGGGACGTTAATTCCACTTTTTTATCCGGAGGTGGAAGAGGGAGGATGGCTTCAACACGATATAGTGGACGTCAGGAAGGGAACTGATCTCTAGTTCCGTCAAGGCCCTCAGAGTGCGAAAATCTAAAGAGAAAATTCATGAAAAAATTAATAATAATCAGAACTTCACAAATCCAAATTAGTTTTCGGAATTTGCACTTAGAACTTCGACTTATATTAGTTCCGATGAGGCGTCACTATATGACGTCATAATCGGTTTGAAGATACTTTAGCTTAACAAAATGGTACTCGAAAGCGTTCAGTCGCTTTTGCGATTCTCGTAAGGCGACACTATTCATATTAGTGACTTTTTCGAAGGTGAACCTGAAAAAGCGACCCTAACGATGCTCGCCGCGACACCTTTTTAGGGATAAACTATCGCGTTCATACCCGAATATACGTGTCGTCCGCGAAGGGAAACTGATATAATAATCGAAGGTCTAAGGGACGCAAAATCTAAAAAATTCATGAAAAATAATAATAAATAATTTTGACAGAAAAAAGAAATTTAAGTTTCGGGAAGTTTGCACTTAGAAACTTCGACTTACTATTAGTTTCCGATACAGGCGTCACTATATGAGTGCATAAGTGTGGAAGAATATTCTTCTAGGAGCTTAACAAAATGGTACTAGCAAGCACGCTCTCAGTCCGCTTCTTGCGATTCCGTAGGCAACGACTCTATTTAGTGACTTCGAAGGTAAACCCGAAAAACCGACCTAACGTGCTCCGCGACGAACACCTTTTTTAGGGATTACCAACTATCGCTTCAACCGATATACGTGACGTCAGGAAAGGGAACTGATATAGAGGTCGAACGGGAGGGCCTTAAGTGTGCGAAATGCTAAAAAAAAATCATTGAAAAAATAAGAATAATACGACTTCACTCAAAAAAAATTTAAGTTTCGGAATTTGCAATTAGACTAAATGAAAACACAACTAACAGACTTATACTTAGATCCCGATGAGGCGTCACTATATGACGTCATAATCGCTTTGTGATAGATAACTTTAAGCTTAACCTATCCCGTTTCACGGAAGTTGTCTTCAGCCTCCCGCTTGCGATTCCCGTAAGGCGACCTATATTATAGTGGATTTTTCGAAAGGGAACCGAAAAAACGACCTAACGGTGCTCGCGTGCGATCCACCTTTGTTAGGGATAAACTATCGCCTTCAAAAACCGATATAGTGACGTCAGGATGGGAACTGATATAAGTCGAAGGTCGAAGGGCGCTAAGTGCGAAAATCCTAAAAAAATTCATGAAAAAAATAAATAATAATTAGTTACCGAAAAAAAATTAAGTTTCCGGATTTGCAACTTAGAACTTCGACTTAATATAGTTCTCTGATGAGGCGTCACTATACTGGACCGTATAATCGGTTTTGAAGATTACTGTTATGATGCTTAACAAAATGAGTAAAGTCGAACACCGTCCAGTCCGATGCCTTCCATCGCCGCTTTTGCGATTCCGTAAGGGACACTAGTTGTTAGAGGTATGTGACTTTTTCGTAAGGGAACGAAAAACGACCTAAGTGCTCGGCGCGAACATCTTTTTAGGGATAAACTATCGCTTAAACCCGACAGGAGCTACGTAGTTCAGAAGGGAACTGATATAACGTCGAAGGCCTAAGTGCGAAAAATTAAAAAAAACATTGAAAAAATTAATAATAAATTTAATTCACTAAAAAAAAATTTAAGTTTCGGAGTTTGCTACTTAGAAACTTCGATCCTTAATTAGTTCCGATGCAGGTGCGTCAGTCTGATTATGACGTCATATCGGTTTGAAGA
>JABUQX010028048.1:20000-25796 GCA_015478945.1 Trachelipus rathkii
TTCTACGGAGGCAAGGTGCTAAATTATATTATCAAACTCAGCTAAAAAAAAGAAAAAGCACATTATTATTCAGCATCTAGTTCATTAATTCCTTTATTTATTTATTTATTTATATATAATTAACAAAATAATTATTTATAAAATATTTGAGTTATCCATTCCTACAGTTCTCTTTTAGCATATAATTGGTTTTATGGGTATCTTAGTTTTCCTTTCAAATTCAGATATTAAAATTTAAATATATAATTATTTTTGTTAGAAATGAGCGTTAAGAACAAGTAAATGTTTATTTAAATTTTTTTCTTAAATTATAACGAGTGTTTTTATTAGATTCTTAGACAGGAAAAAAAAACAATTTGTAAAAAAATTAAATTCACGAATATGTATTGTATACCGTCTTGAAATTTGCTCTCTGTATTTTTGGAGAGGTACGAGCCGTTACAATTTATAATTGATTAAAAATAGGGTTATTCAATGGCGATGATGCTTACACTTTTGTTTAAATTTTACATAATCTTTCATTTATACAATGTAATGTATTCTTTCAGATGACCTATTTTTCACAAAAAAAAAAATAAGAGAATTTTATAGTAACCTGGAAATTTGAAAAATATCGTTCATTTATGTAATAACAACTCGTTGCTAAGCACGAGTAGCACGAGTCGCCTCTGATATATTATATATATAATATTATATAATTATATATATATAATATTATAATATATAATATATAATAATATATATAATATATATATATTATATCTATATATAATATTATTATATATATATAATTATATATATATATATATATATATATAGTATATATATAATATATTATATATAATATATATATTATATATATATTATATATATAATTATATATGTATAATATATATATATATCTTATATATATTATAAATATTATATATATATATATATATTATATATATATATATATATATTAGCGGGCCCTTTAATTTTAAAGTTTGAAATTTAAACGGGACACCCCGTAATATTGTTAGAAATGGCTAACGTAATAAATGTGTGAAATCTTGCCCCAATAAGTCAACATTTAATGGCGGCGCATCGCACGTGAATATTTGCAGCATTATCTAGCATGTGAATGTATGGTATCGTTCCTTACTCAATAACTCATTGCTTACCTTTTTATTTTCAGGCAAATACTCATCGTTCTAATAATAATAATAATAATAATAATAATAATAATAATAATAATAATAATAATAATAATAATAATAATATAATAATAATAATAATAATAA
Organism: Trachelipus rathkii; assembly: GCA_015478945.1. NCBI lineage: Eukaryota > Metazoa > Arthropoda > Malacostraca > Isopoda > Trachelipodidae > Trachelipus > Trachelipus rathkii. The sequence goes on from JABUQX010028048.1 coordinate 21,284, forward strand.
TATAATAAAAATAATAACAATAATAATAATAATAATAATTTAACAAATAATAATAATAATATAATAATCGTAGAAATAAAACATTCCGTTCAGTCGTTCACTAAAGCTTCCGCAGAGAGTCGAAGTAATCACAAAGAGTCGATGTGACTGAATCATTGAGTCAGCTTTGTAGGGTTATTGCTGCACTTATGAGTCGCAAACTTCAGTGTCTACTTCAGTTTTCTATTGACTACATGATATAAGGTAGCGTTTTTGTTTTGCAAACATGGAAACGAGACAAGCTGACTGTTTATTTTTGTTGGGCCATAGGGAAAGTCAAATTATGCGAAAAGTGAACCTAAATTTACGCTCAAGTGCTCATCTAGTTATAAAAGAAATAGAAGTGTTTTGGCAGAAAGCGCGAATCCCAACTAAAACGTGTCAGAACAGCATTGAGAAACTGGAAGCCCAATACAAAGAATGGAAGATGCTTGTAAAGAGCTGCAAAAGGAAGTCTGAGCTTCAAAAATATCGAGAAAATGAATTCCTGGAAAAAATGAACGATCTTTTTGATATCGCCCACGCTGACGCTCTTCAACTTATACCCATTGAAGAAGATCGTCAGTTTCTCCTAAATCAAAGAAAGAAAGGTAGAGAAGGGTCAATGATTGGTATAGATCATGTTTTGACAGAAAAAGAAAAGAGAAGGGCTATTCGTAAACAAGAAGAGGTGGATAGAACATTGAGGTGGCAAAAGGATAAAACAATGGGAGGTAAGCATTTTTTTCATTCAGAATTCTTTCAATATTATTATTATTATTATTATTATTATTATTATTATTATTATTATTATTATTATTATTATTATTATTATTATATTATTATTATATTATTATTATTCATTATTTATTATTATTATTATTATTTTTTTAAGAGTATATCCTGAATTATAGGTATAGTCAGAATTTGAGAATTATAATGTTTCAGTGTTTCTGTTCGGAAGTTAGGTGACGTTTATAAAAACAATGGAACCTTCAAAATACTCTTTTACAATTTCTATTTAGTATTTTATTAATTATACTTAACTAATAAATGTTTATTTGTATTACAATTGTTATTTTCAGAGGAAACATCATTTACTGACCCTATAACATAGTCTGTTATAGGGTCAGTAAATGATGTTTCCTCTGAAAATAACAATTGTAATACAAATAAACATTTATTAGTTAAGTATAATTAATAAAATACTAAATAGAAATTGTAAAAGAGTATTTTGAATGTTCCATTGTTTTTATAAACGTCACCTAACTTCCGAACAGAAACACTGAAGCATTATAATTCTCAAATTTTGACTATACCTACTAAATAATAATAATAATAATAATAATAATAATAATAATAATAATAATAATAATAATAATAATAATAATAATAATAAAAAAAATAATAATAATAATAATAATAATAATAATAATAATAATAATAATAATAATAATAATAATATTGAAAGAATTCTGAATGAAAAAAATGCTTACCTCCCATTGTTTTATCCTTTTGCCACCTCAATGTTCTATCCACCTCTTCTTGTTTACGAATAGCCCTTCTCTTTTCTTTTTCTGTCAAAACATGATCTATACCAATCATTGACCCTTCTCTACCTTTCTTTCTTTGATTTAGGAGAAACTGACGATCTTCTTCAATGGGTATAAGTTGAAGAGCGTCAGCGTGGGCGATATCAAAAAGATCGTTCATTTTTTCCAGGAATTCATTTTCTCGATATTTTTGAAGCTCAGACTTCCTTTTGCAGCTCTTTACAAGCATCTTCCATTCTTTGTATTGGGCTTCCAGTTTCTCAATGCTGTGCTGACACGTTTTAGTTGGGATTCGCGCTTTCTGCCAAAACACTTCTATTTCTTTTATAACTAGATGAGCACTTGAACGTAAATTTAGGTTCACTTTACGCATATTGTAAAACAGGACCCTTAAAGCCTGACCATTAGAAGGTAATTTTGAGCCAATAATTTGACTTTCCATATGGCCCAACAAAAATAAACAGTCAGCTTGTCTCGTTTCCATGTTTGCAAAACAAAAACGCTACCTTATATCATGTAGTCAATAGAAAACTGAAGTAGACACTGAAGTTTGCGACTCATAAGTGCAGCAATAACCCTACAAAGCTGACTCAATGACTCAGTCACATCGACTCTTTGTGATTACTTCGACTCTCTGCGGAAGCTTTAGTGAACGACTGAACGGAATGTTTTACATTATTATTATTATTATTATTATTATTATTATTATTATTATTATTATTATTATTATTATTTTATTATTATTATTATTATTATTATTATTATTATTATTATTATTATTATTATTATTATTATTATTATTATTATTATTATTATTATTATTATTATTATTATTAGAACGATGAGTATTTGCCTGAAAATAAAAAGGTAAGCAATGAGTTATTGAGTAAGGAACGATACCATACATTCACATGCTAGATAATGCTGCAAATATTCACGTGCGATGCGCCGCCATTAAATGTTGACTTATTGGGGCAAGATTTCACACATTTATTACGTTAGCCATTTCTAACAATATTACGGGGTGGTGGGTTATATTTAGAACTTTAAACCACTTAGGGCACGCAATATATATATATTATATATAAATCTCTCTACTTTATAAATCTATGTATATATAATGTATTATAAGAAAACTTTCAAATAATAAACCTTCTTAGGACAAAAAATGCAATATATATTATATATATATATATATATATACTATATATCACTATATATACTATATATTATATATATATATTATATATATATACATATATATTATATATATATATATATATAATATATATATATATATATTTATATTATATATATATAATATATATATATATATATATATATATATATATATCAGAGGCGACTCGTGCTACTCGTGCTTAGCACGAGTTATTATTATAGAAATGAACGATATTCTTCAAATTTTGCAGTTATGATAAAATTCTCTTATTTTTTTTTTTTTTGTGAAAATAGGTCATCTGAAAGAATACATTACATTGTATAAATGAAAGATTATGTAAAATTTAAACAAAAAGTGTAAGCATCATCGCCATTGAATAACCCTATTTTTAATCAATTATAAATTGTAACGGCTCGTACCTCTCCAAAAATACAGAGAGCAAATTTCAAGACGGTATACAATACATATTCGTGAATTTAATTTTTTTACAAGTTGTTTTTTTCCTGTCTAAGAATCTAATAAAACACTCGTTTAATTTAAGAAAAAAAAATTAAAATAAACATTTACTTGTTCTTAATGCACATTTCGGATAAAAATAATTCAAATATTTAAATTCTAATATCTGAATTTGAAAGGAAAACTAAGATACCCATAAAACCAATTATATGCTAAAAGAGAACTGTAGGAATGGATAACTCAAATATTTTATAAATAATTATTTTGTAATTATATATAAATAAATAAATGAATTAATGAACTAGATGCTGAATAATAATGTGCTTTTTCTTTTTTTAGCTGAGTTTGATAATATAATTTAGCACCTTGCCTCCGTAGAAGTCCTTTAAAGAAGAAACTTTGCCTCCAAGGCCCCGTGTCCTTCATTTTCGTAGCGAAAATGTTTATGATTTCCTGTTGTATAAAATTGTAACATTTTTTTAAAGATTTAATTGATTTATTTAATTTTATGTATGAACTAAGAAATAGGGTAAATATGTATATCGTGTTCTATTATATATTCGAAAATTAAAGGTTTATTTTTGTCCTCCTTCTCCATTTAAAAATTGCTAAGTTTACACAGAAAAGGTTATTATTAAAAGATTCAAAATTACAACTAAAATTATTAACAAAAATATAGTAAATTTAGTATAACTCTCTCTCTCTCTCTCTCTCTCTCTCTCTCTCTCTCTCTCTCTCTCTCTCTCTCTCTCTCTCTCTCTCTCTCTCTCTCTCTCTCTCTCTCTCTAAATATATATATATATATATATATCTATATAATATATATATATATATATATATATATATAATATATATATATATATATATATATAATATATACTTATATATATATATAATATATATATATATAATATTAAATATTTTTTTTTAATTTAATTTTTTAAAAAATGGATTTACTTGCAATTCGAGAGGAGCTTTTTGGAAAATCCTCAAAATAACAAAATAGAAAAGGTTTCCTTTTACGTTGCCTGACAACCATGGTTTTACAAGCATTTAATTATCTTTCTTGGGAGGCAAAAATCAAATTCCTCCAGTCAATGATCCTTATGAAAAATAATGTTTCGCAAGAGAATAAATGATCTTAATGTAAAATTAGCGTTCTTGTATAACATTTTGAACATTATTTTAATAGTAATAAATAGTAAATTGAATTATTTTATTACATTAGTTGCTTTATTTTTTTTAAGGAGGCCCGGCCTCCTGTGCTTCCCCCCGTAAGCCGCCGCCTGTATATTATATATATATA
>JABUQX010028049.1:0-12500 GCA_015478945.1 Trachelipus rathkii
TTGTATTAGTTGATTTAATGCACAAATTGAATTTGGAAATGCAGAAGCGTTCACAGTTTATTCTCACCATCCTAATTCTCTGTGTTTTTCCATAACAGCCAGAATATTTTTCATCAAAGCAAGCTTATGCGAAGTGTTTCTTTAAACACACAGTATTTACTGTTGTTTGGCCAGAGAAGAGACATGAATCAAATTAATGTATTGGCAACTCAAATGTTTCCCCTTCAAAGGAAAGAGTTCTTAAAAAGTATATAAAGAGGTTACTACTCGATCCCCACGGTTATGATGTGTAACTTCACCCCAAAACACGCACAGAGTGCTGCTCCGTACCAACATTCTGCCCTATGAGATAGAAACTGTATAAATACCAATAATGGGTGCTCTAGTTGCAAAGTATTAACTTTCTTATAAAAAATTTAAAAAGTTGAACTCATCTGACTAAACGTAAACTAAATTAGTGGAGGAATGAGAATTCATACCAGGTGTGTATGTGAGTCTGTTTAAATCTCTATTAAGAGGAAATTGTTCTTTTAAACGGCCTCGAAGGTAAGCTACTCGTTTAGAACATCATTAAAAACTCTATCCTCAACATTAAAAATTTGATAAAATAAAAAAAAGTTCTACAGAGAGGAGGAGGAGGAGTATTCCTGACATTACTCTTCTCCGTAATAGCTCCCCTGATAACTAAGTGGTTGTTCCCCATAATGAAGAAGGTTCTTACTTCGATATAATGAAGTAATGAGAAAATGAAGTATAATAATACAGCATCGGTACAGAATTCAGTTCCTCAGATTCATCATTCACAACCATCAATATGGCAGTTATTCTAGGCCTCACACTGGGGTCATCCATGCATCACAGCTTGGCCGTTAGACTCCATCACGCAAAATATTACTTCCAATGCATTGCAGCATTACAGCCTCTTTCACATCAGCAGCAACAGTTGCACAACCAGAATCCTTATATTGTGAACGACTCTTATCTTTCAGCAGCTCTACCGTCCTAGCTTATATGATCCTAAAGTTGAACAGATAACCAAATATGAGAAAGAAGTGTTCAGGATATTAAATTCAGACGTTAACATCCATGAGAACGCCTCTTATACCGGATGCCATATCAAAAATTGATAGAATCTTAAAGGACTTGCATCTTCTACATCCATCCTAACTGTATATTCCGCTACCGACAATGTTAGATATTCTAATGAACGTAAAACTTGAAAGTGAAAATGACAGATAAATTTAATTTATTAAGGAGAGCTTGTTTATCAGAGTGCGTAAATCAGGCATAGCTTTATATAATATTTTAAAAGACCAATTAACTTTGAATGAAGCAGGGCAGATCGTAATTGATGATGAAATAGTTAAAGGATCAAATATTGTGGACTTGATTGATAGCTGATCTCTCACGTAACTGGAAGAAAGGCCCTGTAAAAGGATGGAATGATATCAAACAAGAACTTCAGACTATTAATTTTCCCAGAAGTTTAATCCTAAATACAACGCGATTAGCAGACTTAGATAATATCCCCGTTACGCCAAGACCTGATTCAAGTCCATCAGGCACTTCTTACGCATCAGATAAATATAAAAGTGTTACCAGAGGACGAATAAGGAAAACACCTTATAATAGGCATAGTTGGATTAAATCGTAATTATGCATTATCATATATATATATATATGATATTTATTTAGCTGTAATGTTTCTGTGTATAAATAAATGTTATTTAAATCTTTTTCTCTTCTTTATCCCTTGTGACCTAATATCACATTTTTTTGGGACAAACTATATATATATTATATATACTATAATATATAATATATAATGTATATATGTATATATAATTTATATATATATATTTGTTATATATATATAATAGATATATATATATATATATATATATATTATATATTAATAAATACGCTTACGATTACGTGTGTCAGTAGAAAACATGGAGGCGAAGGAGGTAGTTGAATAAGTATTACTTCAAATCTGAGGGAGCCAATAGTTTTGGGGTTTCACTAGGTTTGCTTTAAGGTATCCTAATTTTGAGAAAAAAGAGTTAAAAATGCCATATTTTTGGGGTGCGAAGGAGGCATTTACTCTACATAAAACTGTAAGAAAAAAATTTCCTACTACGGAAAACCATATCTCGGCAGCTCGATAGCATATGGCAGTTAGATTTATGGAATTTTATGATTAATACATGCTCTTTTAATGAAGGATTTCAATACATACTTTTTTACAATTGACGTATACTCTAGATATCTATGGCTGAAACCCTTAAAAGATAAAAGATCAGCTCAGTCGCTGATGTCTGTACTTTTGAAATTATAGAGGAACGAGCGGAGAACACCTAAACCATTTTTGACAGATTCAGGAATGGAATTCAAAGGGCGAGAGTTTCAGGAAATGCTCTGGGAGTATGGTATAAGCTTTTACAATACATTTTCCGTAAACAAAGCGCAATAAGTTTGAAAGAGTCAACCGTCTAATTAAAGAACGCATGCATAGGTATTTTACTAAAATGAATACTTTTAAATATATGATTACTGGACGATCTGGCTTATCTTATAAAGCGTTCTTACCAATAGACTATAAAGTGACATCTCTAGAGTGTCAAAAACTAAGAGGCGTATGGCGTATATGGGTGAAAAAGAAAAACAAAATAAAAGATAATTCAGGAATAAAGGTTAACGATTATGTTAGAGTTTCTCGAACAGAAGAAAGGTTAGAAAAGGATATGAATCCGGTTGAACTACGGAAGTTTTTAAAGGTCCACAATTTCGACCATTCAGTCGTGATAGTTTAAAATGTTATATTATCTGGAAGATTTAAATGGTGAAAAATAAAAGGCGATTTTAAAAACAGGAAATACAAAAAGTAATGTTCATTCCTGTAACTCATGAATATAAAAATTGAAAAAATATTAGGCTAAGATACGAGAGGTAAAGGAAAAAATAAGCAGTTACTTGTGAAATGGAGGGGATTCCTGCCAAGTTTAATATTATATAAAAGCAAAGTGAAGTTAAGAATCTTAATCATCAGGAGTCATTATCCCTTATGGACGAGGTTATACCCTTTTGAAGGGTTGTGCCTTCTTCAGTCCTCCTTGGATTTACATGCCTGATAATAAACTCTCGCGATTTTAAACTGTGTAATGAATCCTATACAGCTGAAGAGAGGCTTACGAAGTAGGATTATGTGAAATGATATTAAAACGGACATAGAAAATTTACCTCACATCTATTCTGGATGGGTGTGTACAGAAGTGTGGTAGAATGTGTTGAAACTATATAACAAGTGAAAGATACTCGTGATCTGAAAAGGACTACAACGGCCAAAAAGGTAAATACGGCGAAATTTGCTACAAAAGAATACTTCTTTGAAGAATTTACATTTGGGAGGTCCATATTTTAACATCGTTCTGGCTATTCTTTTAGTCATCTTAAACGTTCCTCTTTGATATGAGTATTCAAGTGTAAGGACTGGTATACAAAACTAATGCGTCCTATGAAGACTAAAGTAATAATATATTTAAGTTCAAAAGTAAATGTAAACCTACGAGACCGTGACATGTTTTTTTTTCGAACGATCACCATGGCAGCGTAACATATTCGTAGACGTGATGCTGAGTTGGATATACTTCATGATATTCCTACTATGTTGAAGAGGGTTGTACTATTGTGGAGAATAACAGCATGACTCCACATGAACTTAAAGATGAAGCAGATCGAGTACTGCATTATAAAGTAACCCATCCGAGATGCTCAATCATGCCAGGTATGGCTTATGTATATACAAATATAATTGTCATCAATATGTAGGTAATACTAAAGCTACTTTATTAAGAGTAGTATATTTTCTCCAAAGAGAGTAAAGTTATAACATTCCTAATGTTCATTATCTACCTCTGAATAGATCAAATTTTGACTCTGTAAACGCTGCCAATATAAAAGATGTAGACAGGAAATCCTTTTCCCTTCCATACGGTGCATTGTTATGCAAAGTTCATATTAGAAAGAAACAGATGCAGTAATTACAGCATAATGGAATATATATGAGGTGTAGTCAGATATATTTTTCATTCATTAACATACTCTCAGTGTAAAGATAGTATTAGAAAGATACTCCTGTAATAATGGACGAAGAAAGGGTATTCAGGGAACAAAAATGCAGAGGGGGTATGGCTTGGGTTTTTGCCCAGCTATGGAGAAGTGCAAGGCTCTGCTCAGGAAAGGCGGGGAATATATAGGTAAAAAAGCTATAAGAACAAGGTTTGCCCCCAAAAATAAAACCTAATTTTTTTTTCCAAGATATTGCTGCAGGAAATAATCCTCGTAAAGCATTAAAAAGACGTATAGCCGATGTTTCAGCATGAGATGTTGGATGATGTTAAGCGTAAAATAGGACGTAAAATGTCAGGTCAATGAGATCTACGGAACAAGAAGCAATTGTCATTAAGAAAACGACTAAGAGCACCAAACTCTAAAGAAAAAAAAATGTATTGGTGTATTTGCTATTTAATTACTAACTGATAACTTTTATACGATGTGTGTGTAAATAAGTAAGGTTTTTCATGAAATGTTCATTATACGTCCAGAGTTCGGCACGCACATGCAAGATGCATTTCCTTCATCCTTCTAGTCCTGATTGTTGTAAGAGTGAATTGGATCTCTTCTCAATGACCCCTACACAGATTAGCGTTAGCGAGTCCAACTTTATCAGTATTAATCTCTGCATTCAATTCCATCAGATGTTCTCTAGAGTTCAATATTCCAGCCACTTCTGATCAATACCTAAGACCTTCTACATGTGTTTTTATATGTAAAAACGAAATTGACAAACACTGATGGTACAGATCTTCCTACGGGTGATGACCATATAGTTATTATACAGAATCAAATTTTCCTGTATACATGTTTCACCAAGGTTGAAGTCTATCTTAACGGCACTTCACTAGGTGCATCAGCGGCTAATTATCCTTATAGAAGCTATATATAGAACATTGTTAAATTATTCAGACGATGCTAAACAATCTCATCTCAAATCATCTGGTTTTTATAGCTTCAAAGATATGAAGCTGCACATTAGATAAAGCAGCTAAAAGTCATAAATAATACTTATGAATTTTACGGTCGATTAAATGGCGATTTCTTATCTTCTCTCAAGAAGACTCATTCTACCCATCTGTAGATACTAGAATCATTTTATCACGGTCAAATCTAAAATTGCTCTTAAAATAAAAGTAAACCTGCTGCTACAGCTATATTGTCCAGAACCTGTTTTCAAACTGTTGGAGGCTTATCTCTATTGTCAGAAAAAGTGAAATTATCACCATCAGCGTCATTTGGTAAATTGAAATTCGCTTTGAAATACTAAGCAAAGTACCTATTAACGAGAGTTGAAACAAGAATATTTAATTTCACTCAAGGGTTATCGAGTAATCAATATCCCTAACATTCTGAACGGAAATTTACCACAGAAAGTAATAATAGGGATTGTGGAACATGAAGCCTACTCCGGGATTCGTATAAAAAGTCACCCACTATAAATTCACACTACGTTTTGGACCTAGGGGTATCAGTTTTACATGTGAATGGACTGCCTCACGGCCGTGATTCTGAAATGTTATACAACGGAGACCTTTCTCTCTGTACTCGCCCTTTTTACGACTTAATAGCTAAAACTGTATCATGAAATGATAGTGGGACAGGCTTAAACCTTGAAGAATACGCAAAGAATAGTAATTTATACGCCTATGTTCTACTGCAGACCTTTCAGCTTGTAACGCTTATTCCTTTAAACATTTTGAGAAAGGGTACCCTAGGGCTAAGTCTCTCTTTGGATCGAGTCTACAATCACCCATCCCTGTAGTGGGTCTATTTTGAGCATCCTCAACTCATTGCAATTGACCGAGTACGCAACGTACTTTTAATTATTAAAGATGATGAAGAGGAAAATAAAATCGGTGTTTAAAATGAACCTCGTTTTTTAGGAGTGTTTGCTATTACGAAATAAACTCTGTAAAGAGTTTGAGAAGGATACCTGCTTCATATTCAATACATTGCCTCGTCACCTCACCTCAAGGACATTGGATTTTCGTTTATAGAGCAAAAAACGATACTGTTCACATACTTGATTCTTTTGAACAAAATTTATAATGGATAATCATTATATTACCATTATTTTATAAACTTTATTAATGTAAGCTGTGGTAAAACATGTCTTCCTGTTCCAACGCGTACTATTCAATTTATTGGAGTTCTATTGTATTTTATTTTCATTATATGTTTTTTATAGATGTCAATGTTTTAATAAACTTGTACATATATTTGATGCTAAAAATTTTGTATGTCAATGATTTTATAATTTCTGATTATAATAATAAAATGCTCTTAAAAGGATTTTATCCATTTTTTAAATACCCTTAAAACTCGGTATAATTTAAAAGGTTTTTTAATAAAATTCGTACAATTTTAATTAAAATAAAATGTTTTATATAAGAAACTCTGTGGTTTTTTTTATAGTAAAATAAAACAAAATACAACAAGTAATAAAACAAAAATAACAAATATAAAAGAAAACATAATGTTAATAATATATGAGTTAAACAGTAAAGCCAGTGAGTTAAAACGTAAAGGCTGACTCCTGATTTCCTCTCGTAGTTCTCAAGAACATGAATCAAGAAAGTTTAATTAAAGCAGTAAAAGCAGTAAAACAAAAGCCATACTAATCCCCTAGGTGTTAGGTGACTATCATATTGATTTACTGATTTACTGCTTTAAGGTATGTATTGTTCTGAGTTAAAGCAGTAAAAGCTAAGAGAGTTAAAAGCAGTAAAGCGAAGTTAAAGCAGTAAGCAGAGAGTTAAAGCAGTAAAGCAGTAAAACAAAAGCATACTATCCCTAGGTGTTAGGTAATAACACTTCTATTGATTTACTAATTTACTGCTTTAAGGTGTGTAAAGTATATGTTTTTATAAAATTTCGTACAATTGTAGGAAAAAATGAATGACTCATAGTATATTTGAAAACAAAATTCTTTGAATAGTTTACATTGACATCATATTTTCGTTCACGCAGCGGGATAATTTTGCGCCTGCGTGCGCACGCGGCGGCGGTTACAGGGGGATATCGGCGCTGCGGGCGCCAACTGCGGCGGCGGTAATTATTGCGCGCCTAAAGGGCGCCGCGGCGGGTTTGCGGTGGGGCTGACCTGCGGACGCGGACTCATGAAACGTTTTGCGGTCCTGTCTCAAATGTGGTAACTCTTTAAGATATATATTCAGTCGTGGGTTAAGTGTTAGAAAAATACTAACTCATAGTAGGAAGCATTCTAGCACATTGTAACATACACCATTCGATTCCTCATACCTTATAAGCTAGGGGTAGACACCCTATTAGGGCTATTCTAGGCTAGGGGAGGCTAGAAAAGGCTTGAAAAAGTGGCCACTCAGTTGGGCACTATGTGCCTCAACCTTGGCACTAATGTGCACTCACTGGAACTCATTTGGCACTCACTTGGCACTCATGTTGCACTCATGGCCATCTTGGCCACTCACAGACTGGAAACTCACTGGCACTCATCTAATACTCATAGAACACTAATAAGAACATCATAAGAAATACTTCCTTGCGGGCATTGGGAACGCATTCAAAGTTGTGGCATCAAGTTGGGGCATCAAGAATGCTGAGGCGTCAAAATTTGTACCGTAGAATAAAAGGGTTGGCGACCAAAATTAGGGTGCCGAAAATTAGGATGGCCTAAAAATTAGGGGTGGGCCAAAATTGACCCATGGAGACCCAAAGGGTTGGTCGTGTGTTTGTACGTGTGAATAAAGTGTAAATGTAAGGTGCACAGTATCTATGGTGAAGTGTAAGTGGTCCCATAGTGAATGGTGTAATAAGTGTAAGTGGGTGTGTGTGTGTGTGTGTGTGGTGTGTGTGTGTGTGTGTGTGTGTGGTGTGGTGGTGTGTGTGTGTGGTGTGGTGTGTGTGGTGTGTGTGTGTGTGTGTGTGTGTGTGTGTGTGGTGTGTGTGTGTGTGGTGTGTGTGTGTGTGTGTGTGTGGTGTGTGTGTGTGTGTGTTGTGTGGTGTGTGTGTGTGTGTTGTGTGTGGTGTGGTGTGTGTGTGTGTGGGTGGTGTTGTGTGTGTGTGTGTGTGTGTGTGGGTGTGTGTGTGTGTGTGTACGGTGGTTCAAGTTAGGATAGTTTTTCCATACATACGTTCAAGTTAAGAACGAAATATGTGACGGGTGGGGCAACGAGTGCAGAAAAATTGGCGTGCCAAAAATGACCGAAAAAAATATGCAAAACCATGGTATATGGCCAGGTAAGGGCCTAAAATTATGGTCAAATCAAGGTTAAGAACATAAAAAAGGGCTAAGCCCTAAAAGACACAAAAATTACAGTGGGTCAAAATTGACCCATGAAAGGACAAAAAAAATTACCGTGGGTCAAAATTGACCCATGGTATCTGTCAAGCTTTGGAGCAAAGGGGAAGGACAAAAAAGGTTAAGCCACATCAAAAAATAGGGCTAAGCCCCTAAATGAAGATCAAAAATTACAGTGGGCAAAAATTGACCCATGGTCGAAAAAATTAGGGGGGCGTAAAATAGGGGGCAATACGTACAACGTTGCTTACGCAACCGTTTGGCGCACCCTTCTTCGAAGGGTTGCCAAAATCAGGGTTGCCGAAAAAAATTTGGGGTTGCCGAAAAAATTAGGGGTGCAAAATACCGTGGGCCAAAATGACCCATGGGAAGACCAAAGGTTTTGGTCGAAAAAAAAGGGGTTTCAGGCCCAAAAAGAGTGAAGGCCAAAAAAGGTCAGTCAGGTAAAATTCGAGCTCAAAAAAAGGTCGACGGTCAGAAAAGGTCAAAAAAGGTCGCGGTCATTTTAGTCCGGAATGACCCCCCTACTACTGGAGAGGAATGTGTGTGAAAATATGGCGCGCTAGCGTTTTATACTTACAACTAGTGGTTGCATGAAGAATACGCGTGTTTTTCTTAAACTGAAATTCAATTTGCAGTACGAAACAATTTGGAAAATTAGCGCTCCCACATGTTCAAAATTTGACGTCTCATGAAAAAACGAAAAATAATGAATGTGTCAAATTATATAACAGATTACTATTAATACACTATGTTTATGCCAGGTTGTAAATCAGTTTGCCTTTGAAGCTTGAAGAATAAAGGCCTAGTATAGTTTATCTGAACTCTTGCCTTTACTACTTTTATAATTAAATGAATATCGTAAAAAATAATCAATAATGAAGAAACCATTTAAAATAATTTTATTAAACTTTTTTTATTAAACAGTGGTTAAGTGAAATCAAGTTAAAATTAATAACGTTAATTTAGAATTATAGGATATATTATTATTATTCTTAATTTCGTGCAAACAATGAGACTTTGGCTTATTTGATAAATTAATTTTTAAACATTTTTTTTAAGGGCTTAATTAGGTAAACAAATACTACCATATATATATATACGTATAATATATATATATATATTATATATATATATATATATATATATATTATATATATATATATATAATATTATATATACTATATTATATTAATTATTATATATATTATATATATATATATATATATAATATATATATTATATATATATATTATATATATAATATATATATTGAAATATAGTTATTGTTTAACAGATTCTTAAAAATCGATTTTTTTAGGAAAATAATCGATTGTTGTTATACCTATGAAACCCCGTTGTCAAATTTAAAGAGAACACAAGTTGCCAAATTTATAATATATATATTATATATTATATATATATTAATAGTATATATATATATATATATATATATATATATATATATAATATATAGGATATATATATATATATTACTATATATATATTTAAGTATGACAGTGAAAAACCAATTACATATTTTGAATCAGCGTATAAAGCCAATTACCAGAATGTAAAAAAAAAAAAAAATTACGACACTTACAGAAAACAAATTACATATTTCAGAAAATATTAAAGCTTATTAATGTAAGTCGTTTTATGATTAAAACTAACGAATGCCCCCTAGAGTAGACGGCATAGATGCAGGAGTCGGGGCTCTCGGCCTCTAGGTGGACGCGGGGGGACGAAGTCCCCCCCTCTGTCCCCCATTGGCACGAGCCCCCTAAAAGTTAAAGTTCAAGGAAACATATATTTCCATTAGGGGGCTCGAGCCGATGGGGAAAAGAGGGGGGGACGAAGTCCCCTCCGTCGTCCACCTAGAGGCCGAGAGACCGCGACTCCTGATAATCTATGCGGTCTACTCTAGGGTCTTCCGTTAGTTTAAAATCATAAAACGACTTTACTTATAACAAATTTTATACGCTGATTCTATATGTAATTTTTTTTCTGTAAGTGTCGTAAATTTATATATAATAGTATATAATATATATATATATAATAGTATATATATATATATATATATATTATATAATAAATATATATATATAATATATATATATCATATTATATATATATATATATATATATATTATATATATATATTATATATATATATATATATATATATATATATATGTAAAGCAACGTTACGTACCCGCCAATTTTACGCTATTTTTATAAACGCCATTTTTCGTTGTTTTTCATATATTCACTTGTTTTACTTACGTTTTCACAAAACCAATGATTTTTTTTTTTGGCGTTGATTCATTAAATTTATATATGAGAGAAGTTTGGCAACACTGTTCTACGTCTTTGAACATGGAGACAGAACAAAGATATTAATAAAAAAGATTATCGGAAAAAATATGATTATTATGATCAGAATAATAGTTAAACTCATATTACGATAAAATAATATTATACAAAAACAATAAAATATATATATATATATATATTATATATAATATAATATATATATATATATATATATAATATATTATATATATATTATATATATATATATATATAATATATATATATTTATATATATATATATATATATATATATATATATATATATATATATATATATATATATATATATATATATATTTTATAATCATAAATATATTTATATATATATATATATTTATATATATAATATATATATATATATATATATATATATATATATATATATATATATATATATATATATATTATAAAATTATATATATATATATAGTATACATATATATATATATATATATATATATTATATATACTATTATATATATATAGTATATATATAAGAAACTGATGTTCACAGTTACTTCACACTTTATACGGTAAGGTAACAAAAAATTTTTAAAAATTTAAATATTTTAGTATATATATATATATAATATATATTATATATATGTATATATTATTATATATCTATTATATATATATATAATATATATATATATATATATATATATATATATATATATAAAATATATATCTCACTTTATTAATATTAATATATAAGTACTATAATATATATATATATATATATATATATATATATATATATATATATATATATATATATATATACGGTATTTATATAATTGTGTGTGTGAAATTTCAGATGCAACCACCTATAAATTTTACGACGAGCCGCCCCTGATATATATATATATATATATATATATATATATATATATTATATATATATATTATATAATTATATATATATATATATATATTATGACTTATATATATATAATATATATATATATATATATGATGGTATTTTGGTATATCTATAGGAGAGAGAGAGATGAGAGATGAGAGAGAGAGGGGGGCGTTTAATTTACTATGAGGGCAGAACGTATGTACAGAAGAAAAAGTGGTAAAAATGGAAAAAGGATCTTCACTCTTCAGGTCTTCCAACTTTCCAAGTTTCCAACTTCAAGAGGTTGAAGACTGAAGCTGTGCTAGAAAGCGTTGATGTTGGTTGGATCTTGGGGTGTTTTTGACTTTTTTGTGGACGAGTGGATAAATTAAATAAGGAAAATCGTGGTTTTCCTCAAGAAAATTAAACAATAATCATAAAAATTCACTTTTATTGATTTTAGAAAGGAAAAAAAATAAATTTATGTTATAAGTATTAATGAAGCTAGGAATTCAAAATGATTTCTTATTAAGTACAAAAAATATTGATTCTAACAACGAAATTCATTTAAATTAGATGATAGACAACTGATACTTGGACGACTCTGGAGTCTGGAATAGAAAATCTATTAAATTTTAGTTATAAAATGAAATAATATGTAAGAAGTTCGAACTGGATGCCAGACCAGACTTTATCATAAGGAAAGCTGTAAGTGCTGTACCCCTAATATACTAACTTTTTAGTAATGAAGCCTTATAAAATCGTTATTTAGTTAATTTTCAATATTTAGCGGAAACAATCGTAATCGCCAGTAGATGAAATTAGACTAATCGGTCACTCGGTATGTTTACCTGTAAAACACTTACGGAGTCTGTCGGTATT